>JAPMOQ010038318.1:0-14306 GCA_026543055.1 Argiope trifasciata
TATATATTACAAGGAAATGTATTGAGAATAAATGCATCTTATATTTACTTAATTAACCTTAACTGGGAACGTGCTGTGTATGAGACTACTAACGATGAACTTTAGGTCACCTATTTTTAGCTCAACTGAATAGATTGACCCTATAGTTTCCTGTTTCGAGCTCTTCAGTATACGCGCACTTTTTCAACCGGTTTCAGCAAACTTTAAAGAAAATCAGTTATTTCTTTGAGTGGAGTTTCTAAGACAACGTCTCTCTGTTAGTGTCCCATTGATAAACAATGCTCAGCAGAGAAAACTAAAACTTAGGCTCCGAAATATCAACCAATTTATTACTCCTATTATGAAGCAGTGTCTCAGAATGAAGCAGAAAGTAATTTTTGTGATTTAAATGAAGCAGAAAGGGATTTTAGTTATAAGGATAACTGTGCAGAAGAATTTTTTGTTGAAAGTTTGCATTAAACTGATTCTGATATGTATGTTTAAGCATTTTTTTAAAAAAAATTTCTAGGATAATGTATTTAAAAAAAATATATAACTTATAAGCCAAAACAGATATATACTGAATTTATACGTTAGTTTTTACACTACGTTAACTACGTAACCTGTGTGGTTAAAAATTCCTTGGAAAAGGGTGCTATGAAACTCACACAAACAGATAAAAAACGGCCAATTTTACCCATTGTCAATTTTTTATTTTTTTTCATACAATTGTTGAGTTTTACATTATGATAGTATTTTTGTTACATTCAATTTGAGACATAAACATTTGTCCAAACGCATATACTTTTCCCAATGATAATATATATTTTGAAAAATTTCTAAAACATATCTATATATCGAGAAAAATATCTTCAAACATATTCGCAGTTTTTCATATTAATACTTCATTAGAAAATTTTAGTAATTTGAGTGTAAAGGAAATGCGTCTAGTATATGGCGATTCCCCACTTACGTTCTGAAAATTCACTTCCGCAGTTAAGAGTTAATTCGTCAACAACGACATTTTATCATGAATGTGTCAATTCAAGAATGATTGAAAAATCTTTCTTATAAGTAATAATGATTCAAAAAGAACTTTAATAATTGATGATATTGAAAAATTATTAAATAATTATTATATATATTCAAGGTATAAGAGATTCAAGGTATTTTTTTATTTCATTCACATTTTGTTGAATTTGAAAGTTAGAAGAATGCCTCACCACCTAAATTTATTTGAAATTGATTGGACATTCTTGAAATACATTCGTTCATTGAAAGTCCTTGAAGAATCCGATGTAATACTATTTATTACAGAATGCATCTAATACTTCCTGGATAGAAATAAATGGCTCATACAGAAATTGATTTTGGAAAACTGATTGAATTATTTATAGAAGTCAGCTGATTCAATGAATAAAATTTTCATTTAAACTTAAAAAGTATTTTCTCGATTTCGATTCCCAGCCTTTGTAACAGCTGAATGAAATGTAAGAATGGCATCATAACTTTTAGCGATTGTAAAATTTCTTCTTTCGCTTGTAAAGCATTTTATTTTTTTATTTATTCTGAAACTACTTATATCAAAATGATATAAACAAGTAATATATATATTTACAATTCAATTCAGCAAAGGATATTTTTATTTTAGGTACTTTTAATTAAATAAATATCAAAAAAATTAAGTATAAAAATGTATTGATTTTCGCAAGCATCGAACTCGCATTCTTCACTTTCACATGAAAAATATTAAAATCCTTTCTCTTTACCGATTGAGATACTACCTGCCTTTGGATTGATATTACAAACAAATAAAACATTTAAAGTATTAAAAATTAATTAAATTTTATTAAGGAATTAACATATGAAAAAAAATCTGTATTGACTTCAAGTGCTATCCACTGCAATTTTGAAAAAATGTATTTGAACTTTAATGGATGAATAAAAAGTATTCTATTAACGACTGAAAATTTGAACAAGATATATAAATAGATATATGTAGGGAGAGTGTGAACTAATAGCTGGCACAGCAGGGAATGAAAAAGTACATTGTTCCTTCCTTAATCATGCATACTGTACCATGATTTTTTTTGTACGATGATTAATTTATTTTATAAAAAGAATGAATACAATTTAGATTGCAATTTTATTGATTACAGAAATTAGAATATAAATTTATTTTGCATGCTTAAATCTAAACTTAATGTGTCCACTCGAAATGTTGATTTTCAGAAAAAGCGAGGAAGAAAATTTCCCACTTTTCAACTCATTTTCAACTGTAATTCATAGCTTTTAGTACAACTTATTTTCATTTTTCTTCACTAATAAGCAAATTGCAGAGACACACATGTAAAGACGACTGCTGTTATAGCCCGTCAAACCAATGACTGATTTTATCACTAACAAGTAAAATGCAGAGACACTTTGTTACAGAAGAAAAAATATTATTGTTAGGGTTAACCATGATCTCACATATTAGTCATGTGCAAAGGTGAATAAAGCTTTGCCCTCTTATGTCCTTGTTATTCATTAAATTCCTTCATAGATGATGCAACAATCCAAATACAAGAAAGTCTTTTTTTAGTTTAATAACTATGGAGCTCCGCATGAGAAATTTTTAATTGTTCTATAAATAATCATATTTCTATTGAGGTATCTCAGTGGAAAATAAATTAAAAAATAAAAGTGTAAATAGAAAAATAAATGTGGTGTCAGGTATATTATTTCCCGCCATTGAACGTCGTCTGTGACCTCACTTCCTGCCATTGAGTGATGCCATTGACCTCACTTCCCGCCACTAAGCTGCCCTCTGGTGGAAAAAACGTGAGCAAAGTGGATTCCTGTTTGGACGAGGCATGATTACGACGTTCAAAAACAACCATATACGGAAGATGAAATTACGACGTATTGTTAAAAGACGAGCTTGTATGATAATAGACGAACTTGGTCACCCATTCCATCATGTAAATTAGTCATCATCATTTGTTCATCATTAATCTAGTTTCATTGTCATTCATTAAATTCTTAAGTATCATTTGGACTTATTGCTTGGCCATCAGGACACCTCCCACATAAGTAAAGTGAATATACATAAAATACAACAATAAAACAATTTTCTCTTTAATATTTGCAAAAACATTCAAAAGGTTAAAACGGTCACCATTTTCATTATTCCCACAGTCGCCTCTACTTAATTTATGAACTATTTGGGAGAAACTCTATAAAATGAAATAGGAAAAAAAAATGTATGTATCGATGTACTTTAGATTACTACTTATACAAAAAAAAAACCGACGTTTGAAAAACCGGTTATTTCAAATATAATATTTCTATTAAAAACACTTTTAGCCGTCTTTCCTATTCTAATTTTGTCAAAAAAATAGAATAAGAAAAAATATTTAATATTATTTATATGAAATAACAAAAAAAATCAATATCAAAGACAAAATATTAAAAGAAAAACAAATGAAGGATTACATACACATATACAAAATACCTAAGATTCAAACAAAAAATAATTATACTATTTTTATGAATTTCAATATATCCTAAGAAAATATCATTTAAAAAATAATAAAAAAAAATATAAATTGAACAATGGATAGTCTTTTTCTTATGCTGGATAAATATTGTTCGATACATAAAGCTGGGATACTGATAGAGGAAGTGCAACCCTACTTTCGTGTAGGACAAGATAAAGACACGTTACGGGACAGAATTTATGTTAGCTGTAACCACATTCTCAGTTCCCCATTATATTTCAATGGCAGATTTTTTCCCGCGTTTAACTGTTAGAATTTAAAGCTTATTTAATTCATGTTTAAGTATTGCTGTACAATTAGAGGTAAAGAAAACGCTTCTAAGGATAGTCCTATATCATTTCACATGTATTTACAAAAAAAATATTCTGTTTATATCCATTTTAAGTCAATTTAAAATTTCGTAACCTCGTTACTCCGTGATTTTGGTGTTATAACTGATTAATCTTTCACAGTTTGGGTTAGTTATTGTATTGAATTTATTTCACGTGTTACTAAGCTTCGTTTAAACTGATGTAACTGCATTAAATTTTTCTACTTGTTTTATTTTAATCTCGAATGTGTTGCAAGCGCTTGGCTACAAGCTTGGCGGGATTTTTTCTCGCCAATACAAGTGTTTACATAAACATTATTGACCGATTAATAATTGTGGATTTATTTTAATGCAAATAACCAAAATGTTATTTTATTTATGTTTTATTAATAACTTTCAGGGAGATAGTTTGTGGTTTTTTTTAATCAAAGAAAAATTTTAGCAACAAAATCATAAACTTTATTTAGTCACAAAAAATTAGTTTATGGGTCACACCAAATAAGCTGTATTTTTTTTAGCTTAGAATTCCTGTACTTTATTTTGATAATACATTTTTTCTTATGTTTATATCATAATTTAGAATTGCATACCATTTTCTAACGAATGTAAAACCTTGACAAAATAAGAGTCAAGACCTTGCTATTTGATACAAATTTTATTACTCATCTATAGGCTATACCCAATAGGCTATTTTTTAAAATTTTTATTCTGTAAAGAAATTGGAATAAATAATAGAAAATCATTTAATTGTTTTCATAAGAAATTGTTTTAATAAAACCCTATTGGGCAAGAATTGTAATTATTATTTTTATAGAATTTGATTTAAAAATGCTATTCACCAAAATGCTTATAAAACTAATTTACAAGAATATATTTACAGTTGTTAAATAATTTTTGTATTTATAAAATTAATTGCCTAAAATTATATTTACATCTTCATACAAATAATAAATAACCTCAAAGTTGCTTTGATCAAGTTAGATTTCAAAAATATTTATTATTTTCCGTTTAAAAAATTTGTTTGTATGGCACCAGTCACTAAAATTACTAAAATGAACAGGCTTTAGAATAAATATTTAGAATTATGATGGTTAAAGATTTTCTCTCTTTTCAAAAATAATTAAGTAATCTCTTCTCAATTTTTTTAATATTTTTTTAATATTTTTAACTGGGATACTAAAGTAGAATCAACAGATAAAGGGTTTGAAATAATAAGTAAAATTGTAACATACCTCTATAATATATATTTTAAGATTCTATAATTTCTATATGTCATAACATGGTTAGTATTGATATTTATTATTATATTAAGTATATTGAAAAAAAAAAGACTTATGTTACTTTAATAATCTGTTTTTAAAAAGTTGTTTTTTATCTGTTTGAGAGAATGATAGAAAGTATTTGAGCATGTAATGCAAAATTTTGAAAAGTTTTTAGGCAAAGAAAAGAAATAAAATGTTTATTTAAAGAAGAAAAATAATCACTTTTAATTATTGCACAAAAACAAAGTAACAAATCAAAATATAATTTAACTCGGATACTAGTGTAAAAAGATATTTATATAAACTGTTTAGGAAATGAAATAGGATTTATTTTTATAGGATTTCCGGTTGGTTTAACCGGAAATGAAAACCGACTGGACCCAATGCCGGGAAGCAAAATGTTGCGCGGCAGTTTTTGAGTATGCCAAGATTTGCGATATGGCGCCAAAAAGGTGTTCTTACCCCCAGATTTTTCCAAAGTCACATGCCTCATGTTGGGCACACTTGTTGAGACAGGAAACAAGCGATTAGCTCCCTCCATTTATATATCAGCTCTATGGTTTGATATTGGAAATATTCGTTTACTAGCTACTAAGCTGGGGTTTATAATTTTCATGGCATGAAAAAATAAATCTGAGAATTTTCTTCATTGCCTCAAATACTGATAATTTAGCTTTCAGTGATTTTGGATTTCTATGTTTTTCTTCACTGCTTCCAATGAAATTATAAATTAAATTTTCCATTTCTTCTTTTAAAAGAAATATTTCCATTGTTTATTTTAAAAGCAAGATTAGTTTCTTCGATTTTCTCTTCATCAGAATCGGTTGAAGTATGATCAAATACAATAAACAAAAAAGTAATAGATAAATGGAATTAAGTGCTGATTAAATTATAACATTTCTTATTTATAAAAGAAAAAAGAAATTTAATGATATTTGAATTCTTATTTTTTTGGAAGTGCTTTTTCTAAAAGAGCAACGAAAGGAAAAGCTATACCAAGCATTATCATAATGGTAAAATGTTTGTTTTGGCAAAAATATGACTTATTTTCAATGATGAGTTCTTCCAAACAGTTGCTTGCAATGAAATGTTTTTAATGAAATGCTTTTATTTAATATTTAAGTCATTGGAGATATTCAGGTCTGTATTTTGCATTGATAGTAATGATAGGCTTTCTCAAAAATGAAAGGAAATAGAAGAAAGAAATCAAGCAGAAGAAAAGGAACGAAATGTCCCAATATGTGCCTGAAAAAAAATAAGTCAACAAATAACTCTTGGAAACCTTATCATTAGACTACTAATGTGTTTCTAGGATAGAGCGATAATATTTCAATCCAGAAATCGGTACAGGCAAATTGCAAATCTTTTTCTGCATTCCAAAACAAAATTAAGTTCAGATCGAAAAGAAGTCTCCATCATCTTTCAGAAAATGTCCATCCATATCGATTCATTTTTATTTTCTTGACGTCTGAAAGGAAAGGATTCGGGAAGATTTGTTTTATAAGTTTGGAAAAATATAGAGAAGTAAACAAGCGAGCAAGGAAGCAAATATATAAGTGTACTAGATTTATGCATTTAATGTAGGGAGGAGCGGTTTTGGAAAGAATAGTGGATAGTACTTCAAAAAAAGGCATAAAAATATTTGTGACAGCCATGGTTTTCAAAAATTTTAGAGAAAATATGTATCAGTTCAATTATTTAAAGCTCACTTTCATACATATACATAAATAACAGAAACATACATGTATATACACAGACGTACAATGACTCACGTACATATACATACATAGACGTTCATTAATTTACATATATATACATACATAGATGTCCATGACATTACATACATATACATACATAGACGTTCATGAATTTACATATATGTACATACATGGATGCCCATGAATTTACATACATATACATACATAGACGTACATGGACTTACATACATGTCCTTGAACTTACATACATAGACGTATATGCACTTACATACATAATGTACAAACATGCATTTAAATACGTATATAGATAGATAAATATACATGCATACATATATAGATAGATATAAATACATATATATATATATATACAAACATACATAGGCATACATGCATACATATTGTTTGACAAAGGATAGAGAAACCCTCCAAGCTTTTGAGAATGCGTTAGGATGGGCTTAATTCGACAAAAAAGGGATGAGGATAAAAATGAAAAGATAAATGTTTACATTTGACAATGAAGACTCGCTGTTTTATAAGACGTAAACGTTACAGATAATTAGTTATACCGAAAAAAAAAAAGGCACTAATGCACATTAAAATATTTCAGATCAATTTTTTATTTAATGTAAGGGCCATAAATATTATATGATGAAGAATAAATAAATATTTTCGGTTATTAAAATTTGGAATTTATTTTTTACAAAATAATAATGAACTTTTTTATATGTTATTAAATTTTTTGGCAATATGTTTTTAATTTCGTGTTTCTTGATCATATTATTTAATGATATTATGTAATATTTTCTTCTTACCATTCCTGAAAGTATGATACGAAGTAAAGTGCGGCTCTTTCGTACCATTCCTTTTTACAATTTTGGCTATTTATATCAATAAGCAAAATTTTGAATTCAAACAAAATCCTGTCAGAAATAAAAAAACATTCACATACATGAGAAAAAAAAGTGTCTAACAGAGGAATTTCAAGGACATAGGACCGAATTTCAAGGACCGAAATTCGTTTATCGTTTTGCGTCTCACTCCTTAATGAGATGGAATCGTTGAAATGTGATTATCTTAGAACGAACAGTTTTTACATATATTAATTATACGAAAATAAGTTTTCATCAAAGGGTGAAGTTAAATAAAGGAAGCTTTTCTTCTTCTTTTCATTGAATCCTGCGTTTCAAAGCTCGTTTCTGAAATACATGTACTCTTCATAATTTTTTTTTTTTAATTTCGAAAGAAAATATTTTTTTTGTAAAAAGCAGAGATAGACATATAGGAATCATAGACTCATTACTCCGACCGACCTGAAGGCACAAGAAAAAACTTGAATGACAAGAAAACAACACTGGCGGGAACTGTGTTTGTGTGCTAAAAGTCATAACTGACTATGGTATACCACTTCCTCAAGAAAGTGCATCCCGTAATCTATAGGAGGTAGGCACCCTCTCACTTTCATAAACCCATGAGGTGCCGAGAAGCAATCAGTATAACACAAGCTCCTCATCTTCAGTTACGAGGTGCCCCTCCGTGAGACAAGACATTTGAAAAGTGGAGGTCGTTACACGTCGAAACTATTATTGATCTCAGAATTAATTAAATATTTTAAATATGAGTAATCCACTTTAATAAACACATGATTGTAAATTACAAACGCAAATCTAAGCAACTTATGCATGTTTATTCAAAATCTTTTGTAATGGTGTAATATTTTGAAAATTACAAAAAACAATACTTATATGAAAATTTTACAATGCAAATTTGTCAATTTCGGTGTTTTCAGTCAATTTTTCTTCTTTCTTCATTCCACTTCTCTTAGAGAAGTGGTCTCGAACAGAGGTGTGAGATACGATCATAACATGTCAGTTTCATTGCAGTTTGCAAAAATAAAATATAAGTGTTAAGCATTTATTTTTAACATGTTTTATTATAATAAAATGTTGGCTACAGCTGTATTTCATTGAAGAATTAATGAATTTCGGAACTCATAAATTTTTTTCCTGTTATGCAAATATACATGCAACTAATGAAATGCTCATATATTAAAAATTCGATTTGATTAGCAATTGAATGTCCGTAATTAAACTGAAACGAAATCAAGAAATAAACCTGATACGTAATTAACTTTTTTCAACAAACAAAATTCTGCTGATTAAAAGTAATTAAAATCAACTGTGTCTCTTAAACGACATTAAATTCTCCAATTATAGCTATGCATAAGATATTCATTTGAAAAATCTGCTCTTGAGCTCATTACTGACAAAACAAATATTCATTAGATTCTCTTCATCTGCTTAATCAAATTCAAATGTACCCATTTCCGAAAGAAAATGGAAGAAAGGGAAAATTGTGTGATATGATAATTCGATTCCGAAGTTTAAAGAAAGGATCCATGACGGTTTCTTATTTTTCCTTTTCCCTATTGAATTAAAACATTAGAAACTTTATATAGAAAACCTAGAAACTTATAGAGAAAACCTAGTCTGAGGAGCTAAAGTATAGATGCTACTACCTGCAAAATTGTAATTTTTCTCCATCAATATATAATTTAATGTCTCATTTAGTTATTTAATGAATGACTTCTAAGGTAAACTGTCTAAGAGTTCAGACATATTTTCTTTTTTATTAATGGGAACAGAAAGATTGAAATGAAAGTGAACCCTGGTAAATTCTTCAGTTGGATTCATAAGGAATGAAGGCAAGACATTTTAAAGAACTTAATAGTCATGTTTAATAATCATATACCTTATTGTGAAAGTCATACCAGCGTGTAAAACCAAATATTTATAATTTTAAAAATTAAGAAATACGAAAATTCGTGAAATATGAAGAATATTTCCATTAAAAAATAATTGCTATTCAATTTTCGGCTTTTCAAAGAAATTTAATATTTTAAAGGAACATTTTTAAAAAAAAAAATGTTATTTTCACATTTTATTAAGTGAAATATATTCGAAAATTTGATGCAATTAAAAAAATTCTGAAACCTGGATGAATAATTAAACTTTTGCTTCCGCATTGATATTTAACAACTGTTTACGCTTCTATACTGAAAAATTATACCATGTATATTTTTAAATATATAAATTAAACAAACGCAAGCGATTTTACACATTACCATTCATTTATATCAGAACTGAAGTTTCGAGAAGGAACAAAAGTATATATGGAACTAAATGTTCTGGATAAATTCGACAAGAAATGACACCTGTTCCGGATGAGTAGTCTTTTCTTCGTGAGAAATTCGAAGCTGAAGAAAACTGACACGAATCCATTTTCTCGGAAAAATTTCAGTAAGTGTTTTCATCCCGTATTGGATTACCGGAGCCATAACTAAATCCCCTGTGTTACCCTCCCGCTTCCACTGGATTGATGGAGCAGAACTTCAGACAAAAATTATATTGGAGGAACAGATAAAGATAAGTGCCAAAGTGAGAATATGAGAAAGCATTAATCTTTGCGCATTTACCGAATTTATACATATTAATGTGTGCTATAAAAGTGTACTTTATTAGATTTTGAAAATTCAAAGTAGAAAGTAATAGTTAGCTGAATGACTTTAAAAAAATGACAACTGAAAAACAATTTAGCTGTCAGAAAACAAAAAAAATATAAATATTTGAATATTTGTGATGACGTAGATTGAAATAATTATAAATTACAAATTCAAATATGTATTACATAAAAAAGAAATAGGAAGAAATTCTTTTCTTTTTAATAAAAAAACTGATTTAGACATTTAACAACTAATTCCTTCAAAAGTGATGAAACTTTCAAATTCAAAGCTCATGAACTTAGAAGGGGCATGCATTCTATCCATATTTAACTGTTGAAATTCAGGTAATTAACATAGAATTTTTCAAACTCTGAAACATCTATGACATCTTTTAAATGAACTACCATTTATTCCGTGCATCAGAAATTCAAGTATGGTAAACAAGTAGTGATTATTATATATAATTCGATCAAAACAAGCAAATTAATTATTATATGACGTTCTTATAAGAAATTGATATCAAAACTTACAATTTGAGAAAATAGCATTTAAAGATGTAAAAAAGCATTGAAAGTTGGATATGAAAAAATAAAAATAACATGTTTCTTCCCTAAGAAGGAAGTAAAAACAAAACAAAATATATACATTAAATAAATTACAAACATCAAAATAAATTAATAATTAAAGAAAACTGTTTAGACTTCAGGAATATTTTTTTCTAAAAATATTTTAACGTGATGATTTGCTTTAACGAAAGAGTTAAATAAACTATAATTATATCAAATTTGAAAATGTGCTAGAAAATTATTTTATACGATTTTGAAGATTCATTATTGTAAAAAATTCATATTCATAATTACATCATATTTATAAATAAATTCTAAATCTATAGTTTGTACGATTCTAAAATGTCATTATGGATTTCTAGATTTTTTTTAGCTATCATCATCGAAATTTTTCTAATAAGCATAAAAGACAATATTCAAATTGAATAAAAGTTTCAGGTTAAAATTACTTGTTTTATAAAAAACATATTTAATCTTTCATTAAAAGACTTTCAATGTGACTATTACACCTAAATATATTTAAAAATTTATACTTAAAACACACAAAATTTATACTTCATTTATACAAAAACATTGATTTAAAAATAAGAGATTTCATTTGATCTAAGACTATCTACATACTTAAAATAAATAGTATAACCACAGGATTAATACCCATCTCAAGGTGGTGATTTGATTTCGAAAACGTGTTTATATTGAAGCATTTGACTGTTGTTGTTGTCGTGTCCGTGTTTTTCACGGAAAGGGGGTGCAGTAGCTTCTAAGGGTAAAGACCCCTGGGCATCCAGAGGGCAGAAGTCCGACTTCTAGCTGACACACATGCCACAACCCTTTTTAGGGGGTGGTCGAATTTCTTCATACACTCCTTCATCCATCAGCAAGTCGGAATTTAGATCCAAATCAGAGACCGACTCATCCCTGATTCAGTACCCCCAGCGGTATCATTTTGTTATGGGAACTTGGAGGACTTTGCAGTCTCGACATATTTAACGTGCCCCAACTGCCATTAGCCAACACGGCGGTCTTTGGCCAAGACGAGGACAGAACCCGCGACCTTTCGGTTACGAGACTGACGCTCTACCAACCAGGCTACAGCGGCCTTAAGCTTTTGATTTTTTAAACGTATATATAATACTTACCTATGCCCCATTATCAATCCAATTGATAAAACATCCTCATACATTATATTCTATACTTTCTCAACGGGAAAAGTGTTTTAATATTTCTTCGAACCAGAAGCATTTTAATTACATCTCAAATTTTCATGCACTGTATATATATTGCTCAAATATAATTGAAATCTCACCGAAACAAAGCATTCAAGATAATTTACACACACACACACACATATATATATTTGTCTTCTAATACTGAATTAATAGTTTGCTTGAAATATATGAGTGAGAATTTCTCTTTAATTGTTTACTCGCTGTTTACAAGTGTTTTACGATATTGTTATTCTTAAAATATCCTTCTGTTATCAGTGTATATAAGTTTTTATACGATGAACAATTATTTACTGCATTGTGTTTGTTTGTTTTTACCCATCATACACTCGAAACATGAATGAAACTAACATAACATTTACGGTAACATTGCAAAGCATTCTGCACTTAACATTGCCTCTAACTACGAAGGAAACAATGCCAGATTAAACCAATTTAATATAAAACAGGAATGACAAAAATAGGTTTCCAGTCCTCAATTTCAAATTATTCAATTTAGAGGGTACAGGTTGCTCCATCAATTAGTAGCATTAATCAGCCTATTTGAATAGGAATAATCCTTAAAAAATTATAATTTCGATAAACGGAATTACATGGATACTTATCAAAGTGTTAAATGCATATCAATATTTGGTATGTATTCAACACTTTGATTATTATCAACTTCTTTTAATAATTTTGCACTTATTCGAGTAATTGAATAACTCATATTTCCTATTGAAGTAAAGTTCTATGATATTGTGGTACCCTTAAAATGTAACTGTTCAGGCAATCTATTATTGATTCCATGTCTTTTGAAATAATGTAAATTCCCTTTTTTACACCTTACCTAAGTTATACCATAAAGTTTTTAATTCACTTTATCTGCGCAGTTCATCTCTGTAAAGGGGGATGCCAGCTCAAATGTGATTCTCGTCATCTGATCGTGGTTCAAAATTATGAGGCTCAAAACAAAATAGCTAATATGTTGCTTTAAAAAAGGACTAATATAACTAAACTAAACTAAACTGTACAAATTATCAACATAATATTTACCATTTAGTGTTGACAGAAGAAATTCTTGTTTGAAAAACTATTGTTAAGGACGCTGAAGTTGGTTTGAATTTCATATCATCAATCAATTCCGCCGCAGGAAATTAACAACGTATGTTTGAAAAAAATAGTCAAACTTCAGGAAAGTATTAAACAACACCGAATTAATAAAATAAAATGTAATACTTTCGAGTTTTCATCTTTGTAATATCTACAAAAGTAATAACAATTCGGAAAGGGACATACAAATCTTTAATTAAATTCTTAAACAACAATCTTAATCTTTAATAATCTCATTCTAACAATGCATC
Source organism: Argiope trifasciata (assembly GCA_026543055.1). Taxonomy (NCBI): domain Eukaryota; kingdom Metazoa; phylum Arthropoda; class Arachnida; order Araneae; family Araneidae; genus Argiope; species Argiope trifasciata. The sequence goes on from JAPMOQ010038318.1 coordinate 13,446, forward strand.
AAAAATCTGTTTTTAATCTATAATTAAGATGGGTACCAAAGTACAAAATATTGTAATTTTAAAATGCATTTATATTATATTAGCAAGTATTGTATTTAATTTAGCAAGATCTATTGTTAGAATAGTTGTATTAACTATACATGCCAACAGTCCTTAACTAAGTTGAGTGTGTGTTCTCTCCTCCATTTAGTATAAGGTTTGCATTCATCTGAAGAGGTTATTGAAATGATTGAAGTACAGACATGTATGTCAGGATGTATATCAATGTATCGTGCCACAATGTACTTGATGTCTCTGAACTGTATCACGGCATGGATTTATTCCTGTTAAACTAGTTATCTATTTGTACTTGACAATACCTATAAAGCTCAATATAAATGACTTAAATAACTTTTAATTGTCATACCAGTTGCCAACCATTGCTGAGTGATCTAAAAACTTGTATTTGGTAATGCAATTTTGTTTCCAAATAATTAATTAAAAAATTACCTTTTTCTTCATTAAAAGATTTTACGGATTTTAACTTACAGTGGGATTCCCTTTCTATTTTGAAATGCATTTATGTTCAATGGAAATGCAAATGCAGTACCAGTATTAATTATATATATTTGATTATTAATTTTTACTTATGGGAAACATTAATTTCATTTAATAGATATATTTCATTATAATGTAAGAGGGGTGATCCAAAAAAAACTTTTCACTGGATAGTAGAAATTGTGGATGGCAATATTGTTACCCAGAGTGTAGACAAATGACGTTAGTTGTCTTAAACAACTCGTTCTGGCAGTTAGTGTTATTTCTAAGACGTCTAGAGAACTGGTTTCGCTCCAAGTTTCATATTACATATATATATATATA
>JAPMOQ010038318.1:14406-27893 GCA_026543055.1 Argiope trifasciata
GTATATGTATATGTATATATATATATATATATATATATATATATATATATAATATTTAATATGAATGCCTATTTATTGAAAACAATTCCTTCAAAAAGGCTTTTTTCTTTATAAATGAAATCCAGCTCAAGCTTTTACAAGTAATCAATAATTATGAATGTCTCCATGCCTTCAGAAGAATTATAGAAATCTAAATCTTCCCAAAGAATGAAAGAGCGCCTATCCCTTTATGCAAGGAAGAAATATTATCTAACTATTAAATAGTTTTTCACAAATGACAAGTTTCCGCACTGGATGAGACACGAGCATTATGCTTAAGTAATATATTCTAATGAGTACGAATTGCCCACAAGATAAATTAAGTATTATATCATTTATTAAATGGGTTGTTAACTATTAAATCGATTGTTAAAAAAAGCCACCTGCTAAAATTGTCTTTATGCATAATGAGAATTGCTTTTTTTAATAGTATTGAAATTTTAGATTGAAATATTATTATCAAGCCTAACTGTTTTGTATTTGCTGATTTTACTTTTATATAGATGGAAATTTATTCTTTTAATTTTTTCTGACTCTACAATGAGCTATAAAAATACAAAAAAAATGAACTAGTTTTCAGACGCTTAATAAAAATATAATTCATTTTCTATATAATTGCTTGAAAATTCAAGTATTCATCAGCATTTTCAAATTCCCGATTCTGCAGCATCAGAGCATTATCTCATAAAAATCTTCAATCGCTTTGAAACTTCTCATTAATTGGCTTCCTTGGCATGTTTTGGAAGTCTTGGCTTCCAAAACATGCCTTCAATTACAGGAAAAAATTTAAATCCCTCATTCTTAGTCTGGATTATGCGTCAATAGATCAACAATGTGTCATTTAAATTCTACAGAAACTTGGCATGAAATGATATTGAACTGAAAATTACATACATTATTCACTTTTAGTAGACTTAAATTTCTCTCGAAATACTTCATTATTGAAAGCGACCATCTGTTACTACAGACTACCACCCATTATTTCTTTCATTGGAAATATCGATGCATCCGATATTAATATTTTTTGTGCTTAAACACAATTTGTACTATTTTTTATGTAAATAAATTAGATAGCAATATTCAATTATCTCTTGCTGGCAACACGATTTTCTTATTCCGTATCGATGACGACAGTCAGCTATACATAGTGGGAAAAATCGATTAGATGGCATATAGCAGTCAGCAGAGAGTTAAAAACAATCTCAACAGAGAGCTGAAAATAAAGTCATCAGTCAGCATAAAGTTATGTTGCGGTTAGAGAAAGGCATAGCCACTTCCGAACATCCAGACCCCTACCGTCTCAAACATAAAGTTTCCAAATAAAAATAAAAACCCCTCAGCCCTATTATAGTATTAAGTATTATATGACGCATTCAAAGGTACTACAATATTTTCATATTTCCAAATATTTATCTTCTATTTATTTTATGAAAATCTTTATATAATATTCATGCATTGTCAGAGAAATTGAAAACCTAATGCATAATATCTTGCAAAGTAATGAGTTATTATAATAACATGTTAAATAATTTATAACAACAATAATATGTAAAATACATAATTAGTATAGCATAGAAATGGAGATAAATAAAGATAAAATAATGAAAATGAGAGTTACAAGCTAAAATTTGTCTTGATCGGAATTACAAACATTAAAAAGCATGTAGTAAATGAAGGAGATTTTAAAAATAATATCAAGTAATTTTAAAAATAAAATTATTAATGCATAAAAAATAGGAAATCTGAGAAAGGAGAGAATTCACAGTCTTAATTTTAACAAAAACTTTTTTCAGCATTTCATTAGACTTATAAAAAGGCTGAATTTTTTTAATCTTTTTAAAATTTCTCAAGTTATGTTGTACGCAAATAAAAGAAATTAAGTAAAATTTTCATAAAGTTTATATTCGTTCCTAAGATTGATTTGAATATTTCTACGCATATTGTTTTATTAGCTGAATAATAAGAACAGTTACCAAATTACAGCTAATTCAAATATTTATATCAATGAAAACCTATGGCGAATCTTCTTCAGTTGCAAGTAATCGGAATTACAATTTATCCAACATTACTATTCCATGCATAATGAGATCTCAGAGAATGCCATGCTTTAAAATCTTGAAACATCAATATATTTTTTCTATTATATTAAATATTTATTTATTATTGAATTGATTAATTATCAAATATTGAGTAAATTAATTAGTTATTCATACAATTTATTTATGTAAACATAATAAATAATCATTAAATAACGTATAATCTTTTACATAAATCATAACATAATTTTGTCTAAAATCATCTAGAAAAATCTAGGATCTAATAAATAAATTACCTCAAAAAGTTTAATTCGAAGTCCTTATATTGTCTATTAAATACTATCCAATATCATACAAATAAAGTCGAATCATGTTGCTTATGAAAATATTGAGTTTATCGTGTTCTTACACATTAATGCAAATTCCACAAGATCTTCGAAAAATTTTAATGTCCATTTAAAAAATGTAAAAACGAGAAGGAAGACTCACTTTTTTAAACAATTATTTTAATCATGATAATAAAATGCACTCCGACATGTAAACGAGTTTCTTCTTTTTTGCCACAAAATTTTCTGAAGTTTTGTACAGAAAATCGTTTTGCAGAATTAAAATTTTGGTCTTTTTAAGCAAATAATAAAATATTGAAACACTGTGGAGTATAAAGAGTATGTTAAATTTTCGAAAGTTTAACCTCAAACTAAAATGTTATCAGTAAAAAAATGGTGCTAACTTTAGAATCATTTCCCGTTGGAACAAATTCAAAGCATTCTCCTAGCGTTGCTCAAATATAAGCCTATGTAATCCAATTATTTTTATCATGTTGACAACGTAACTTAAACTGTATTATGCGAATAACAAAGACGCTCCTGTAATGCATCTTTGTTTTTTTATCCCCTTTTATACAGTAGGAAAAGAATTCTTTTTTAACCAATTTTCTCGAGAAGTCTTTCTTTTGTATTCAAGAGCTAGGCTTTAGATATTTGTGAATCGATATTTTTTTATCAAGCAACTTGTGCTTTACCTTCTCTATCTGACAAAAGATAAAAAGCATGCAAAATTCATGTCTTTGACAATAAAGCTTCTGAGAGAGCTGAAAAGCGGGTAAAAAAAAAGTGCCACTTTCATTCAGTTCTAAGGCACCGATATAAACGCACAGCCCGTCAGCATAAGAATTACCGAAAAGTCGTTCCGTTCTTCGTCACTTCCACCAAGTCTGGGGAATCAATTATTGAAGATTACTTAGTCAATATCCTCTTTTTTTCCTTCATCATTTTTGTTAGTGGTGATAAATCGTTATCAGGACGTGGAAAAAGAAGTAAAAAAAAAAACAATATTAACTTGGATTTTTTTTTTTTTTGAAAATATTTAAAGTTATGGATAATTTATCTCGAAATTTCATTTGAAAATATTTATGATCATTTAAAATTTATATTGATTTTATTTGAAAATATTGCTGATTATGTATAATTTATCTGGAAATATTTGTGATTGCGCATAACTTATCAGAAGCTTTATCAGGAAACATTTATGATTATGTATGTATAATTTATTTGAGATTTTTTTTGGAAATATTTTTGATTATGTATAATTTACCTGGAAATTCTAATTGGAAATATTTTTGATTATGCATAATTTATCTGAACATTTCATTTAGAAATATTTTGGATTATGTATAATGTATCTTGAAATTTTTTGGGAAATATTTATGATTATGTATAGTTTATCTGGAAATATTTGTGATTATGTATTTTTTATTCGGCAATTTTATTTAGAAATATTTATGATTATGCATAATTTATATTGATTTTTTTTTTTTTGAAATTTGTATGATAATGTATAACTTATCTGATTTTTTTGGGAAATATTAATGAACAAGGGAACAACTAAAGTTTTTTCTAGTGTGAAACTCTAATCCTAAAACTGTTTAAAGTTCTTAAAAGACGAATATTTTTTATTCGATAAGAAAGAAAACAATTTTAGTACTTATTACATTTTGTTCTCATTTCTTATTTGAATGTTATAATATATGTATGTGAGCATTTTATTTTCTGAAAGATGTGTTGTATGTCTTAGGTAATTTTATATTGAAAACTCTCACCATAAGGAACTAGGCAACTGTATTTAAAACAAGCATGTTCATATTATTCTTATTTCATCGGTAAGATAGGATGAATAAATAAAACAAATATTTCCTTTTTTTAATAAAAGTTTTATGTTATATTTGACTGAGATTTCAATGAATTTGGTGCATTTTATGGTCTAAAACTACTTTTTCCAAAGGAAAAGAAATTAAAATTTTTATCAGTTTTTTTTCCATTTAATTACAAAACATATTTATAAAAATAATTTACCACAATACTTTTTAATTTATAATATTTTTATTTATGGGGAATTTCATTGCCGTAACAATTTTTTGTGCTTGTCATGACTGTAATATAAGTAAAAATGAATTTAATAAATGAAATAGAGGCAATCAAATCAAGCCTAAATTGTTGCTATGATATCGGTTTAAATCATATGTACTTTTTATAAATAACCTATGAATAGACAGAAAGAAAGATTGAATGACAGAGGTACAGAATAAAGAATTGTATTGAAGAAAAGAAATTCTTGAATAAAGAATTGTATTGAGTAATGAATTGCAGTTACTAAAGAGTTGTTTTATTTTTTTTTTAAATTAAAACTTTCTTTGATAATTTTAGATTTTTACTTCATCAAAATCCACTTTCTCTGTTGATTATTAGGTACTAGTTTGTTTTATTTGTTACAAAGCAAGCCTTTTTATTTAAAAAAAAAATGCCATAAAATAGAAAACCAAAGTGGTGCTTTCAAATTATTTCTCTATTACATCAAAATGTTGTGGATTCTTTCATGATTAAATTTATTTTAAGTTTCATTTCAAATATGTATTTATCCATTACAAAGTGATCCAACAGAGTACTGATTCGGGAAAGGGAAATTCCCAGTCCTGAAACAATACACAAAATATAACACACAGTACAAAATCAACAAATAAAAATTAATTAATAAATCAAATTAAATAATTTGTATTAATTATCAATTTTCGTTCAATATCTGTTTAAAAGGCATTTGTGCTAATGCATAGCATTATAGTAAATATTTATAACAAAGAGCATTTCGTCACGTATAATATTATTCAATATTCTCTAAATCACAAATGACAATCCATTGTTCTTCATCTTAAATATCAAAATGCATATTTTAATTTAATTTTAAAAATACGGCCCTTAAAACTTACAGAATTGAATACATAGAAAATGTTAAATTCTGTCACAAATATTTTAACAGTGAAAAAAATATTACGATTAGACGAGACACTAAAATAAGACTTTCGTGTTTCATCTAATCCTAGTAACACTTTAAAGCTAGAATTTAACAACGGAAAGTACTGTTATAAATTCAATGAGTTTTTTGAAAATACTAATCTTTTACTTTTTAAGGTATTGTTAAATATTTTTTTACATATTAAATTCCTTTGCAAATATAAATTGATTGCTAAATTTTTGTGACTATATTTATTATAGTTAGCTGGGATCGTTTATTTTTACAATCCTGCATTCGTCTTATTAAATTATTATTTATTTACAATCTCAGATTTTTGTGTTTTTACTTACTTTTATCATTCTGCATTTGCATTTACATCGGTGATAAAAATGGAATCTTAAATCATTGTCTTTCCTTTTTTATGCATTTTTACAACAAATATTAAATATCAGAATAAATGAAATATTCTTCACTGTCAAAAAAAATATTGTAAAATATTGATTCAGAAGAAAAAAATTACCGTAGAAATTTATAGGAATTTTAATGCAATAATCGTGATTAAGATCACAAATTGAAAGTTAATGAGGAATTAAATTAATCTCATAATTGCTTATTAACAAATTAACGTCAGCAAAGGGATTTATTAATAATCTCCCAACTTAAAAAAATTATCAAAAACTTGTATATTCCTTTTAATGATTTTTTTTTTAAATCACACAATATCAATCAATAATAAAATATCAATCAATCAGAAAACCATTAAACATTTGAAGTAGAAAACTAAATTAAAATTATGTCAACCATATTTTATATTATTTTATTAAAGTATTCGTGGAATTTTTTTAATGAACAACACATGACCATTTTCTAATAATAACCGTTACATTAAGTATTGCCGCTAGAGGGCGAAATAGCTAGAAAAAGCGAATGCAAGACAAGTGAGCCCTCAATTGAATTGTTTCACTGGTGAAAATATGGGCGACAAACTTGATTTAACTGTTTGAAGGTGATTTATCATACATTGTAGATTCCAGATACTGTGAGCATCGGAACGGGTATCAATAAAGGAGCTGTAGCTGTAAAATGTACAGGAATAGCAATTTTTAATTTTTATGGAATTTTATGGAGTTGTAACGGGGACTGAACGTCAGTCGGGTTACGAACGGGGACTACCAGCATAAACGGGGACTGAACGTCAGGCTTGTATTCATTAAAGGCGAATGAATACTCAAGTTGAAAGAAGATTTGTAAGAACTGTTAAGTTCAATTATTCGAAGAGCATGGCTGATTATTTACTGTGCTTCTTTGGTCCTCACCATTACTAGATTCCATTTCAATTGAGAATTAGTGGGATGCGAAATTTGGGGAGAATTAGTGTGACATCTAAAAGCTGGATCCAGTTATCTACATAAATGGAAATTAATGGAAATGGAAACATAAATGGAAAGTGCAGTTCATTGGATAAAATCTCAAATTCCATCTACCACTTACCAGCATTTCATAAAATCCACACCAAGAAAAATTCATTCAGTTTTAAGGGCAAAATCCGATCCTACATGGTATTGAGAGGGTGGTCATAATAATTAAGCATCTCAATGTTTATTATTTATATTAAGACACAAAAAATATTACTTTTCATAATTACTGTTCCAATAGCAGATTGGTTATAGCCCATTGAGAATCAAAGAATTTAATTCCTCAAAAAACAACAAAAATACTCCTGTACTATTTTTCACCATTCAATGAGTCGCTGTTGTTAAACTTATATGTAGAAAAATAAAAATATATATATTACTATTTTGAAATGATGTTAAAAGAAGGTATTCCTTCTCCGGTCTGTTTAAAAAATCCTCTCTTCTTATTTATCTCCAATGCAATCCAAAATTATTTAAAAGATGCTGTTATGCAATGTTTCATGAAAGTAAATTTATCTCCTCGGCAAGATATTTTTAATATAATCAACAATATAGATACAAATTGAATACTGAACAGGTACACTCACCGTATCAGTAAAATTGTAGGAGAAAAAGTTAGCTTGTTCCAAGTTTTATTATTGTTTCCAATGTTTTATATAACTTAATCATTTTTAATATATTGAATTTCTTTTGAGTGAATTTACAAGGACTATCCCCCATAATATTTTGATAATCACAATTATTTTTTTGAAATTACTGTGTGATTTTGGCATTACTATTGAACTGCGTGTAAGGTTATATTTGACTTTATAATTTTTAAGACATGAAATTAGATTTCAATATATCTAAAAGGGCGTTTATTTGCCAATCCTAATTTTAGGGATAATCGTAATTTCTTTTCAGACATTCCTTTAAACATTATGACTAGAACTATCATAGCAGAAATTATGATTATAATATTTGTCGTTAAGAAGAATTATAAATAATCAAAAAGTACTATTTCTAAATTCTAACACATCATTCAAAAATTGTTTAAAAAAATTATTTTGTATACCTTTCTAAGTAAACAACAAACTTTTAAACATTGAAAAATATTAAACGCATATTCCTTTTCAGAAGATTTAACTTCGTGAAAATGTTATTAGAAAAAAAATATGTTACAAAGTTTAAAGTCCTTTCACGTCGAAGCAAATCAAATACATTCTTCAAGTATTACTCAAGTCGAAGTCTAACAGTATATAATCCAATTATTTTTATCATGTTGACAACGAAACTTAAACCGTGTTATGTGAATAACAAAGACTTACTCTTTTTTTCTGCAACTTAGTTTTTTATCCTTCCTTGCACTATAGAAAATATTTCTTTTTCTAACCAATTTTTTCGAAGAATTCTTTTTTCTTCATTTAAAAGTCCGGCTTTAGATGTTTTCGAATTGAAGCTTCTTTTACTACGGAACTTGGGTTTTACCTTCTCTCTTCAATAAAAGATAAAAATCATGTAAAATTCATGTCCTTGAGAATAAAGCTCCTGTGCTTTCAGTGAAATAAGATAGAAAAAAAAGATGTGCTAGCTTTTTGCATTACCTTGTCTAAAAGAAATGTGGAAATGAAGCGTCAGGTTACGAATTACTGAAAAATCCTCTTTTTTCTCGCCACTTCCAATCAAGTTCATGGAATCAATTATTGTAGATTACTCATTCAATATCAAATGTTTCATCATAGGGTTTCGTGGAGCAATAAAATTTCACGAATGCAGCATGGGGAACGAATGCATTTCATTGATCAAAATAAGGGATATTGATTCTACTTGATATTTTATAAGTAAAAATACAGGATGCCCCACAGTGTATGCAGCATCTAATATTTTCCGATTCGGTAGAATAAATCAAGACGAGTATTTTGATGCTTAAAATATGGGGTCCCAGAACATAGAGTTATAGACTAATTACACGAGGAACGTCAATTACATTAGTTTATATTCCAAATTATGATACATAAAGCGATTGCAAAGCTTCGAAGTTTACCTAGGACACTTCATAAATTTGTGACAACCGATAAGAAAAAAAGTGCATTTGCATGTGAGTATGCGAGTTCACAGTTTGGTGAGCATTATCTGCTGAAGGCATCGGATCATTTTTCAAAATCGAAATCTCTACTGGTTAAGTTTGTTTTGATCAGCTGAATGGGTCAGCCTGCTTTAACATAGCACATACAAGATAAGTGATCATAATTTATACCAGATCTCACCACACTCAGTAAAACATCGAACTCTTGGCAGTACATCTTCTTGATTGACTGATCTGGTTGGATTTCCTTATAAAAACAAGCAATGCCATAGATATACTCAATTAATCTTAATTTGTTTGAATTCTTTCCTGTGGGGTGTCTGAAGGGCACAATATGTCTCACACACTCCTTAACAGGGAAATGACATACTAAGTAAGTAAAATAGATATTGAAACATAACAGGGAAATTGAAACAGATATTTCGCAGAAGAAAAATGCAAACTTTGATTCCGAAATTCGCCCTTTTATTTGTTCGAAAGGCTGACATGCCGAAAATCTAATGAAAGCCATCAATAAATGTTTATCTCCACTTGGGTTTCATAACACAAGCTTCAGACCTTAATTAGACTATGGTGCTATATTCAGGTACTCTGCTTGTTAAACATCAAAATACTCATATTGACTTATTCTTTCATAATATGCAAATATTAGACGTTGCATATCTTGTGGGATACTCTGTCCGTGTGATGTTATACAAAACAGTCTATGGGCACATAAGGTTCATTCTTGTATTTTAAATTTAAGACATCAGTTTTTGGAAAAAATCAGTTTATGAATTTTTGAAAACAATTTTAAATTTCCATTAAATTATTTCTTATTTTATCATAAAATTAACATTAATTAATGTAGACATAGAAGATTTTTTTCCAAATCGCAAAATTGATCTGATAATAAATACATTTATTTTCTTGTCAAAGTACATATTCTTGAAAAATATAGTCATTCCACACCCGTAACAAGGAATGCATGGTGAAAATTAATCTTTAAAAAAGCTCTACAGAGAGTACGGTTGAACGTAAAGTTACCAAATATGGCTATGCATATTTATTTTGTCTTAATTGGTCAATAAAAATTGAATAGCAAAAATGATTTTTTTTTTTACTTTCAGCTGATTATTAATCAGATTTTTAGTGTCCTTACAAAAAAATCATTGCATATATTGTTTTTCTCTACTGTAATTTTAAAGCATTAGATTTTTAATCATACCATATTTAATCCCATGTGAAATCCCATGACCTCAAATTATAATTACAAATTCTTCTGAGATATTTCAAAATTAATAAAGTGAAAATAAAAATAAAAAGGGAACAAATGCAACAAATAATTCTCAGTAAAATTTGCTAAAAAGAATTATGAATCATACAGACATTAAAATACGTTTTTATGTACATAGATAAACACTTTGTTTTAAAATTTAAAAATATTCTTAATCTTTATTCAAATACATTTTAAATTGTCGATCTGCGGGCTTACTAATGACAAGTACCATTGAAAACGACAACATTTTAAATTATTTAATTTTTTATATAATTACATAATAATTCCTTAAAATAAGAAAAAAAGAAAATAAAGGGCATTGTGTGTGGTGATTTATTGTCCTTTATCAGCTCATTGACAGTTATTTGTCAGCGATTTAAGCCAAGTGAGTGTCTCTTGTTTTTTCAAGGACGCCATGTAGAGCCAACATTACGATATGGCTACTTCATAATCGCTTACACAACTTTTTTTCACAGGAAGACAATTTTTTTCACACAGAAGAAGAAGAACTATGCCCGATCTCGGGGAGGGCCCCTGAGAACCAGGACGACGGCACTTAAGTTGATATAATTTATTTTTGTTCTAATGAAGTCGTTTCTGATAACAATAAATTAAAATATAGTTATATTTACATTGTTAAATGCTTCACAAAAGAAAATCATTGCATTTTTGTACATTTTTAATAATGTTGAAGCATTTTAATAAATTTCCAAATTTTCAATTTTAATTTCTTTTTATTTGTTAAATTTTACTTTACATACACGTTCTTATTTTTATGTTTATATATACGTTAAATATATCATTTTTCCCAATTTCATTAAATTGATTTGCAGACAATAGGATTCAATAAATTATATTTTTATATTCTTCATCTCATATATGTTTTACACTATTAATACTCTATATCGTTTCCCTGTACTATAATATACAACTATTATTTTTTTATATATGATAGTTCTTTAATCGTTTGTTATTTTTTCCTACATATTTATCTGTATTTTCATTTCATTTTTTTCTAATATTTTGTACCTACCGATTTCCATCAACGTTAAATTTTAGATAAGTTAGGTTCGGACACAAAAAATATATATGTATTTGCTCATTCTATTTCTTTTATTTCATTATTTCTTCATTGAATAAACTATTTAGGAGACATAAGATTTTCAATTGTTTTGTGAAGAAACATTGTATCGTTCATAAATGTACGAGTTTTTTCACCGTTTTATCACAACACACTTTAATTCAATAAGTTAACAGAAAAAAAGAATATTTGTATTTCTTTTAAATTGGAGTTAATTGAAAATTTGCATTCTATAACAAAAGCAATATTATTGAAAAGGCATAGAAGAATATTGAATATTTCCAACTCAACAAAAATAAAATTAAGTATTATTGTATTAAATTTAATAATACTTAATGCAATAGAAATATTATTGAAATTTAGAATTCTGATATTTTTCATATAGCAAAAATATTAAGTAAACAAACTTACAAGCTAAATGAAATAAAACCTATTATTGGAACAAACCTAAATTAAAATAATTTAGTAAAAGAAACTAATTGCGGAAACGGAACTAAAAATCTGAATCGAAACTAAAAATTATTTCGGATTTGAACAAGATTAAAATTTAAAAATTAAAAAACTATCATTGTATTTAGTGAACGCTAATGCAACTACTACTAAAATTCAGATGAATCTAAAAATTAACGATATTAATCAATCGAAAAGGGAATAAAAAATAATCAAAATCATATCAAATTGAAAAAGAATCCGGCTTGAAGACTTTTTCAAGTGCCCCAAACAGGCAAGGATCCAAAATCAGGATTTTTTTTTCTGTGAGGAATCGGACAATGTCCAATAGTATTGGTCTCTCGTGACCCGAAAATTAAAGCAAAAGAGATGCACGGATGTAACATTAAAGACACAAAAGAAAGCAACAAAAAAAATAAAGTAAAAATAAATACAAACATATATAAAATAAAACTAAATAATATTCAACCAATAATTAAAATATTCAACAAATACTTAAGAAAACTAAAAAAGTAGAACACACCCACAAATAGCTAAGAAATCTCTAAAATATCATCTCATCCGCCATTAAATTTTGTAAACATTGCAAAGCAGAGAAAAAATGTAAATGAAGGTTCTGAGTGCCATCTATTGATTTAGTAACCATAAATCTATTTTATTTGTAAGATAAAAATTAATATTTCCTCATTTATTTCTTTTATTTTATTAAAATAACAATATTGCTGTAGTTTATTTAATTTAACTACTGTTTAAATTTTTAATAAAATTATTTGTTACTTTTATAAATGAAATTTTGTTATTACAAATCGTTTTAATTTTATTAAATGGGAGAAAATGAATCTTTGAAAATTTTAGAGTTAAAATTAGAGTTATAATTACAGATTTTAATTATATTAAGTTTGAATTCGTCTATTTAATCATAAATACCAACTATTTTTTATCATTAGCAATTTCAATCCTCAAATTTAGATAAGTAGCTACAAGATGATTTTTATTTGTTTCTGTTAAAATTAATTCTTTAGGATAGCAGTTAGTAACAATATTGGATTTATCTAAGTTAATCAAAATTAAATCATCAATAAATCTCCACCCGTTTATTAAGTAATTATTAGAGTGATAATTATAGAGTTTAATTATATTAAATCTGGATTCGTCTCTTTTATCATAAATATAAACTATTGTTTTATCATTAGCAATTTCCATTCTTAAATCTAGATTGATAGCTTCAAGATAAATTTCATTTGTTTCTGTTAAAATAAATTCTTTTAGGATAGCAATTTGTAACAATATTGATATTCTCTAAGTTAATCAAAATGAAATCGTAAATAAATCTCTAATCATTTATTAAATTATTTTTAATTATATTTTTCTCGTAATAATGTAGGAAAATATTAGTTAATGCACTTGAGAAAGTTGCACCCATTGGAATGCCTTTAATGTGTTTATAAAAATTAACGCTATTGGAAACATAATTTTCGGTAATATTGAAATTGCATAAAACCAGCCTGTTATTTTTATTAACGGTATCTTAATTTAAATATTCACACAGTAATTTCATTTAAATATTCGCACAATAATTTCATTTAAATATTCGCATACTAATCTAATCTGCATTTTTTCTCACCTTGGCACAGTATTCAAATTTGATAGCGGATGGAATGCTATTCTTGAGATCTCTTCGCCTGTTGCTGGTATGTCCTTTCCTTTTTGTTTTCTTAATAATGGGTGGGATATTTCAATTATTGGTTGAATATTCTTATGCATTTTTATTTTACACACACACACACACATACACACACACACACACACACATTATATATATATATATATATATATATATATATATATATATATATAT
>JAPMOQ010038318.1:27993-38965 GCA_026543055.1 Argiope trifasciata
ATATAATGAGGGCACCTGACACATTTTTCAAAAGCAGATTAAGCTTGTACCAAAATATTTACATTTATCGAAGAATATCGATAGTTAACAGATACAGGTTGCGGTTTATCAAATTAACAAACTCATGTGATAGATATACAAATACCGAATGTGTCTAATATTTGACATTATTCATGATATCTATAATTCAAGATTCAAGTGTAACGCCTTCATTTTGAATGAGAATTCCTTCATTGCAGAAGAAAAAGCGTAGATAGAAAACAATATTTCTAAAGAAATACAAAAGACCTTACACCTTGTTAAGCCCTTTTCTCACGTTTCTAGGCAATTGTAGTAAGACAGATAATGGCTGTTCTCTTGTTCTTTGGATGATTTCATTAAGTCATATCAACTTCCATTGTATCGCCAGAACCTTATCTAAATCCTTATTCTTCCTACAGAATTTGCTGAGAGGTGATGACGCAGGAAATATATCCTGAGAACAGATAATGGTAAGTGACAGAACAAAAATGAGATCAACATTTATAGATGGTAATAATATCAATAATTTCGGCGACAATCAAATAACACCCTGGCTTTGATGGCTTGACTTAACAAATTTACGATAGTTCTTTAGAGTATCCTTGTACACAGAGTTAGCAGGATAAATTACTTAATCTAACACCTAGATCTAATTTTTAGTTGGGCTATTAGTAATAATAATAATAATAGCGTGGCATATTCAATTATTATTGACACAGTAATTTATTTATTCAAATTAATATAAAAAATTGGGGATTCCTATAAATGATATATCAAAAGTTGAATGGCATCAGTTATAGCATAATTTTTAAGCAGTTACGTCACGCTGATCAGAGAAAAAAAAGGTGATAAGAGAGCAATAAAGGAAATCGCAATTTTATTTTGTGTTATGCCTTAGAAATATTGCTTATCAATTTCTAAAAAACCCCACTTTTTTATTTTTAGACAACTATTATATATTTCGAATATAATATATATTTTTTAATTTTGTTAAATTAGCACTCAAAATATGTCTAAAATATCAATATTTATTGTTTTTTAATTTTATTCTTCTATTCGCAAAATTTTATAATTTTAATTACCACAGTTATTTTGATTTTTATTTGCTGTTCCAAAGGAAATAAAGTCATGTATAGTAACTTTAATTATAGACTTTTTATAAATTTTTGCTTTAAACTTTTTTATATTTTATATTTTAAAAATACTTGAGCCACTTGTCACATTTTACAAACAATTTTATGTTTATTTCATTATATATGTGATAAGATTGAATATACAATAAACCTTAAAATTATTTTTCTTATTCACAAAATATAAAATGATTTACTTTTAAATACCTTCTTTACCACTCTATTGCAAAGAAAAAATCATAATAAAGTGAAATATATTCTTTGAAATCAATACATTTAAAAATATACTTTATGAAATCAATACAGTTAAAAATATACTTTAATCTTAACGTGAATGATATTAGAAGCTAAATATTCATACGTGAAAGAAAAGTAGTTGCATTAAAACGTAAGTTCATATTTAGCAGATTTCTTTCATAGTTTTATCAAGAAAGTCTTAGTTAAAATCTGTTTCATGATATTATCAACTGCTTTCTATAATATAATAAAATGAATACACAGAAGATCCGCTGAAAATTTCTCATCAAAAAGAAGATCAACCATATTTTTGAAATACTATTTGTTTCAGAGCGCTATAAAATCTTGACTACTGACTAATGATATTAAAAATTCTTTTAAATACAAATAGCTAATTTCGATGAAAATATACATCTTTTATAATTGTATATTTCATTTCAACTTTTTGAAATAAAAGGTTCAATGTTCGACTGTTTAAAACAGAAAATCCAACTTAAAAAAAATTACTGTTTGAAATGAAAATTCAATGCTTAATGTTTGGAAATCAATAAGTTTTATTTCCAGCATTTTAAAACCGATTTTTCCTTCATTTTATTTCTGTGTCAATTACCATGCGTAAAAGAAATGACGGTCTTCAAATGCTACTCATCTTTTGTATCCATGTTAATATTCCAGACCTTCACCCTCATAATCATACTTTTGCTTTCAAAATTCTAGATATTTTTCACAGACTTTTCGTGATTTTACTAGTTTATTCTGTTGGATAATCTTTCATATAGGAATTCTGGGCTATGAGAAGGCAGACAGGCAAATATTCCAGCAACCTCATGTATTCATATATAATGCTTATTTTTGAGAAATGCCAAGTTCAGTGGGACATCAAAACTATTAAACTACATGTTATCAAACCTCATTCACGAATGTGACCATCAATACTGAACCAAATAGCAGGCAATCACACCGTGTACGTATTGGGCATGCTAACTTCACCCATCTCCACTTGTTGCTAAGTGAACAACCACTTCTATGTTCTCAACCTATCAAACATATATTGTCAGAAATTCCAAATTTCAATGTCCAGCATTTGATTAAAAAAACACGAGCATTCTATTACCTTTCTTACTTGGTTAGATATCACATGCTCAAATTTTTGCATTTTTGAATTTAGTAGATTTTTATCCACATACTTAAGTAACCTTCATCTGCTTCAAGAATGTTCACATTGTTTTTATAGCTGAAAGTGTTAATTTTAATTCTGAAAAATAATACAGTTTAGGGCATTGCAATTAACAACATGATTATTGTGCCAATGAAATTTAAAAATTCTAAATCCAGTATTCAAAAATTATGTTTTTTTTTCTCCAAATGGTCTATAAAATGAAGAGGCAATGATATTTTCTTTACAATTTTGTATATTTGTTACTCACCTTCAGTGACTTGGAATGAATATTTTAATTTTAATTATTAAAAAAAACTATAATTCTCTGAACATATGAAACGCAATACAATAAACCACCTTTTCCAGACAAAAAAAATAAAAACTGACATTGTTTTATAAAATGATCTATAATAATTTAAAGTCATCCATTAAATTGCTGAATTTTACGGCCTTTTTCCTTCTTTTGTTAGGTTCTTAATTGGTTTTTTACAATACCGAACTATTATATAATGAATTAGGCGAAAATACGGGATACATATCAAGATCATTATTACATCCTTTGTTATCATGAATAATGTATTTAAGGAATAAAATAAAATACGATTATTCCTCTATTTATTGAATTATTCAATCAGAGAATGCGGAGTAAATTTCTGCTGAATTCATATACTTGTATTATTAATAACAACAAAATTGGATTTCTAAATAGGCTTACTTAAATATTCGTAAACATTGCATTTCAATACAGATGGTTGAATTATCAGTTTTCTATAAATGTATTGCGATGGACATAAATTCCATAAATGAATAGTGATTATATATTAAATTCAGTTGCAATATACTGAACATTACCTTATAACAATGGATAAAAGTAATGAATAATATGAATGAGATAAAAATGATAGGATTTTCATATATAAACTTGGTACTTCAATTTATTATTCAAGACATTGCAATAAATTAATTTCCGAAATATCTGCTCGAATTACATGGTTCAGTATATGCATTATTATAGCTGGATTTGGACTGCACTGACTCACTCATTTAGCAGAGTTATATGCTTGGAGGTGCGTATTCGATGTTGCTGAGATAATTGAAATATGGATGTATAAGCATTAACGTGAATCAATCTGTATAGTTTTGAACTACGCCATCTGGTAATATAGGAAATTCAAAGCTTTTGCTGAGTTTCAAGGGTATTGCTTTATGGCTGTATTTTATGCATTGTGATTAATAATACAATAAACAAATTAGGGCTAAACATATGTTATTTAATGGAACAGAATGAATGGTTTGAAATATTAAGAAATGAGAACTTGTAATTTCATTTTCTTTGAATGTTTACATTATTAATGGTTTTTAATCATGTAACTTTTTACTATATTATTTGTTTTTTATTGTATCATAATATAAACTAAATTAGTTTTTATATCGAAGTCTATAATCTTCAAATCCTTTATATAGCCATCAAACTGCATTCAATTATCAATCAATTCCTTTGGACAGTAATCAATACTAAACGGATTTAATTTTTTGCGTTCTTTTATAATGAAACAAACAAAAATGGTTTAAGAAATATAAGTAAAAATACTTGTATTTAAATTGATTTCTAAAACAAAAAGCATTGCAAAAGTACCTAATGTCTTCTACATTATTCTAATTATGCCTAATAGATCATATACATTTTTCAATTCATGCTATTAGTTCTCCCTGTCCCTATATACATGTATTTGTATATAAAGTTCAATTTTTCAATCGTTAATAAAATCTTTTTTATTCATCCAATCAAGCTCAAATACATATTTTTAAACTTGTAGTGGATGGCATTTGATGTTAATGCCGTTTTTTCAAATATTAATTCCTTAATTAAATTTAATTAATTTTTAATAATTTGAATAGAGTTTTAGCAGTTCGTAATGAAAATTGAAGTCAACAGGCAGATCTTAATCGGTAAAATGTAAGGATTTCATTATTTTTTATGTGAAGGGGAAGACTGAGTTCAATTTTTGCGGAAATCTATCATTTTTTATAATTATTTAATAGAAAGCAATTAAATGACATTTTTTTTACCAAAGTAGGAAATTGAATTATTTTTTATAATACTCCTTCCACACAGTGTCATAAAAAGATATTTTATAATATCATTGTATCATGTTTATATAATTTTTATAAGACTTAAAAGAGAGATAAATAAATTAAAGAGATTTTAAAAGATTTGAGGAATAAATTAAAAATGTTTTTTTTTTACTATTCCATATTTTCCATATTTTTGGATTTACATTTTTATTCTTTGCCCACTAAATTCATATTACAAGTGCAACTAGATACATAAAGGATTTTACACTAAATATGATGTTCTTAAGCATTTTTTTAAAGTAAAAACTATGACATACCTCAATTTTATTTTTATTCCGTAATCATAATTTTTAAATTATTAAATCTTATACTATAATACGAGGAATGGTTGCCAAGTTGAAAATCGCCCCAGAACTAATAAACTCCGGTAAACTTGGGGGTCTGGGGTTTTTGGCCACGAGGAATCGATTGGCGCCGGTTTTGAAGCGCTACGATCAAGCAGTTCGGAGTTACAGATAGGACATTTTCAAATATTATTAGTTCGCCATAATGGCTAATAGGTTTCAACGGTAACGTGCTGCCATCTATAGCCAATATGGCGAACTAATAAAGTTTCCAGAAGATGATCCGGAACTCAAGGAATTGATCTCGAAATGGATGATCCCTAACCCGTGTGGTGATATGAACCCAAGCGCTCCGTGCATGGTCAGCAAACATGGAAGAGACCAGTACAGATGGGGATTTCCAATGGAACATCAAGGCATGACATCGCTGGTGGACGATGAAAAGCCGAGGTTTAACCGGTTATCTTTTCACCAATGGTTTCACAAATTTTCTTATGGCATGTATTGTTTTGATAAATCACAATTGAAAATTTAAATCTTCGAGTTAGCTTCGATACCTGTTTTCTCCGAGCGGATCTCGGTCACCCGCTGGTATTTTAAATGTATTTTTTTCTTCTTCTTTAGGACATAGTAAACAATTTCTGCATAAAAAAGCTGAAAAATTCTTAATTTTTTTTATCTAGAAAGCAACCTGAAGTGCTTATTTCCAACATAGTTCTTTTTTAAAAAGGCATGACGTTTGATATGATTCTATTTGATTTTGAAATTTTATTTGCTTGGAATTAAACTTGCGGATTAGAATATCACTAAAAACTCAATCTTAAATTTTTGGAAAGTAAGTAATGTAAATTTGTAGGAAAAAAATGTGTGTTGCTATTGAATATTAAGTAACAAAATACTTTCCTACGAATTACATTTATTTTCTATTCATTAATTACTGATAAAACTATCTAAAATAGGTTACATTAATGATGTATACTAAAATTCTTACATTCTTAAAATTAATTCTTTCCGTTAATTGAATTTCTGAAAATAATTTATCATTTACTTACAGTATTTGACATTTATTTTCAACTTTTCACACTAATTTAGACACTAGAAAATGATTTTGTACACCATATTCAGAAAACAGAATAAATTGTAAACTATTCTCCTTTGAAGATAGCAATGAATTTGAGAGTAAATTTAATAATATTCATTGCATTTAGTTACTGACATAATTTATAATTCCATTCTTAACAAAAAATATCTTCTAAGTGAAAATATACTTGCTGATAATTATATAAAGGTTCTCTAAGAAGCCATCACTGAGGGTTTTAATTTTTAAATTTTGATCATAGATATATACTATAAATTAGAAATCTGAGTAAAAAAAAGTAAAAATGTTGTGAAGTTGGTTGAATTTTTCAGGCGATTATGATTTAGAAAATGCAAAATTTAATTTTTTATACTAACAACATACAAAAATTTCCCAGTGAGTAAGATGTCTCTCATCCTCTAATAAGGTCATAATGTCATGTACGAAATTTCAGAATTTCATCATTAAAATTCTCAAAGATTTGTTATAACAACTTTGGTGAAGTGTCACAAATTACGATGCAATTTCTTACAATTGCATAGCAGATGACTCGACGCAGGAATGCAACATAAAGAGATAAAATATTCTTCATGTTTTTAGTTTTAAGAACGAATTTTAAAATCTATGTTTCCTGAAAATATTTTAAAATTTTATTTATGAATTACAGAATATAAATTAAAACTAGCACAGTCAATGAAAGTGAAAAAAATCTTATGTAATCTTTCCTTTAAATTAATAATTTGTACAAATTTTTGACAGCTTTAACCGATAAATAGCAACCTTTTTACTTATTTATTCAATCATAACTTTTTGAATTTGTGCATGACCCCTAAAAGACGAGCATCAGACATGATATTTCCTTTTTGCGAATTCATTTCCAGGCATCGAAAACTGGTTTAAATTAGCATTTATGTTGATTTATATCTGAGATTTTTTGGTGATCAAATGCTGAAATTTCGCACGCGGCCTTAATAAAGTACATTTTATTAATTGGGACTTTTTATGTACATATAAGTCGGCATAAATAGTTAAATTTTGTATTTTTAAAGTTTAATTCCCTGAAAATTTTAATCGACTTCATAATATTTTGTATCCCTTTTTACGTAACATTCAAATTTACAGTGTGCGCCTATGATCAATATTAAATAATAAAAAAGGCGGTAAAGGATTTTGAGAACCCTGTATATAGCAACTTATTTGTCATAACTCGTAGTATTAAAAGAAAATATTAATAACTAAAGTTAAGTTACTTAAATTGCGGAATTATTTCTATCGAGTTTTGTAATGCATGGTTAAAATGTTCCTAAAAATCAACAAAAATTATAAGTAAAAAATCAATCAATTCGATCTTATTGGAAATATAGTTATAATAATTTTTAGATATTGTTAGAATTAACTTTGTATTGTTGTAATTCATGATATTATTGAGAAAAAATGTCCAAATTACATCGATTAGCTATTATTAATTTCTAGGTGTATATTTCCTCGGGAATGTGCATGCGTAAAGGGTAGTGTTCTAGGACAACACTGTTACAATACACAAGTTTATTTTTAGTAGTAGTACATGTAGGAATATATTAAAATTTGGACAATAATGCTTATATAAGATCCGATGTATGAATATTTGGATAACACTGGTCATATATTATTTGACTTTTGACAAAAGATAATCAGCAGATTTGCCAGACATCTTGGTTTAATTAATATAATTTATTTTTAGAAAAAAAGTTATATATAACTCCATTTTAACATTTCGTCAAATCATCCGGCATTAAAAAAATCGTATTATTTTGATAAACTTACTTCAGTTTATTTTATACATAACCTTTCTGAAGGAGAAATTCTTATAATAATATAATAGCGGTATTAAAACGTAAGTATATGATTCTTCTAACTTTCAATTTTCTTTTGTCATGTAAACTACACAAATGTTAAATAAAAATTTTCTTTGCCTTCTTATCAATGGTGGAAGGCAATTGATCAATGGAAGTTATCTATTGTTGCAAATTAAGTAAAATTATTATTACATGAAATTACCGAAATTCAGCAAACATCAGAAAATTAATCTTTTAAAATGATTTTTTAAAACATTTAAAGCAGCAATTCAGTTTAATGCAATACGGTTTTCAAAATTAATGGCATAAAAAGGCAAAAATTCTATTGGATCTTAATAAATGAACATTTTGAAAAATCGCTTCTTCAATTACATACCTATTCTCTAAAATGTATATGTGCCAAATTTGGTATGACAAACCGTTGCATTTTTCAGCCCCAATACTGCCACACGCACATCTATTGTTATTAGTAGAAGAAATAACGAAGATATATTGATGAAAATAAATAAATTCTGATCTAAGTAATATTTCTATTAACACTCTAGAAATTTTGCACTTCTGAATAGTTTAACTAAAGAGGAAAGATATTTAATTTTTTTTAAAAATTAACCTGTATCTAATCATGACGGGTTTTTTTCCCTTTGTTATAATTAGATGTATAAAGATATAGATAGAAAATTAAGGAAATACAAAGCACAATGAGTAGAGAAGTGAATGTCATCTAAAATAATATTAGTTATATGTTTATTTAAATTTTAACTCCAATATATATTTGTAGAAGAAACAATTAAGACTTAATTAGCCAAAATATTTAATTAAAATATCTAGGAATCATTGATTCTGACGATTAAATAGGTTGACAAAGCCAGATAATGTCATAATATGTCTCATCTCTCTTAAATCACCTTCTTTCTCTTATGATATGATAATGATTCATATCTTAGTTAAAATGTTTAGTTAAAAAGAAAATATAAAAGAATAAAAACAATGCAAAATTCGTGAACCAATCCCTAAGAAATAAATTCAATGTATCCAAATGCTGTCGATCTTCTAAATAAAACTATGAAATTCAAACATTTTTGCTCTATATTTTGTTGACAATGTAACTTAAATTCACTTGCTAGAACTTGCCGATTGTTATGTATCTGCTTTATTTGTCTTCTCCTTTCTCACCTCCTACAAAAAGGATTTTTTAACCAATTTCCTCGATAATTTTTTTTTGTTCAACGTTTGGTTTTTTTAATTGCCTTAGAAATTTATAAATCATTTCATTTTTTTGTCAATTTATCTTTTAATTGTTATTTTTCAACAAAAGGAAAAATAAAGTAAAATGCATGCTTTTGACAATAATACTTTGGATTAAAAAGTAAAAGGAGTAAACAATGAATTAGCAACTATTACAGGAATCGTTTAATTTAGCTATTTTTTTTTTTTTGCATTTATGCCTGTATTGTCTTATTTATCAGAAATGCGAAAAAAGTGAAGAATTACTTTAGAATTAAAAAAATTTGCTTCGTTTACGGTTTAAAAAAATGTTAGTTTTTCTACATTTTATTGAAAGAATATTTTAGTTAGACTGTTTGTTGCTAAATGTTGCCCTGGTAAGAATCACAAAGGGTAAAAGATTATAATTAAAAATAATCATGTTTATGCCACTATTTTCAAATATTTTGAATTCAGTTTTTTTTTTTTTTTTAAATAATAGAAGAAGTTAATTGGAAGGCTTTCATTTTACTTATTATACTGGTAAGAATACCAAAAAAGTCTAAAAACTGGAATCAGAGGGAATGAAGAATACATTATTTTCAAAATTATATCCTGAAAAAAAATGTGTTGGATTAATTATTGAATCCTTTTCTTCAAATGTAGCGTTCGTTGCTTATATCATAAAACTGTAGCGAAAATGACTCGATAGAACATGTACCTGTCTTAGCTGAAATGATAATTATTATACTTCATGGAATATTATTATTTTTTTAATAATAATATTCCATTATTTTATAATTTTTATAATGATTAAATTTTTAAAATCATAAACAAATACTTTCATATTTTTTAAAATTTATTGATTTTCTAATGTTACCATTTTATAAAGACTTAAAGCTTTACTTTTTCATTATTATCTATAATTATAATAAAGCTCTATAATTATAATAATTATAATAATTCCGTGTGTGTTGGCGCTCTACAGGCCAGACCATTGGACTTAACAAATTACCAGCTACCAAATTTGGTACATGTATACTTTGAGGGTCGGGAATGTGCACCTATGAGCCCTTTTTTCAAATAATTAATCAAAATTTAAATTAATTAAAAATTAAGCGAGATTTCGACGTTTTTCCGCTTAACATCCGAAAATATTATCGCACAAAGGTGATTTTTACATCAGATTAAAGATAAAAAATTGGCTTTCTAATGGTATCAGTATTTTAACATATAATTTAAGCTTTCTACTTTAAACGAATTTCTTAAGAAATATTTTAATCATATTTTTCAACTATATATTTCAGACAAAGCAATAAAATTTAATCTGCACGTCAAGGGGAAAAAGATTAGGTTTTAGCAGCGTGTTGCCATCATATTGATGGAAGTTCGAATAAAAAATTCAACTATTTTTGCAAATTAAATTTCGAAAATTGTAATTTTCAGAGCATGACTGGATAAAATAAAATAAGTATAAAATGTGATAGTTTTTAAAAAATAAATGCAAAGCAACGGTTTCTATAATCATTTGCAATATCTAAATCATTAATTCAATAAATCTTTATTTACGGTAAACCTGAGAGATTGCCTTGCTCAAACAGATAAAAAGTATAGAAAAATTATCTTAGTTGAAAATCCAAGCAAAATTTATAGATATAAGCATGACATTTTTTTTTTTTTATGTAGAAGCATGCAAGGCAAATATTTTATTGTTTCATAGTTTTTTTTATTTAAGATTCGATAAAAAAATTCACCTTTTCAAACTTTTTAATTTTTCCACTACACATAATCTAATATATTTTCAGGCATTTAGGTGATTATTTGGAGAAATTTCACTGTTGGAAGTATATGTACAATTGCAATAATTTAATAAGCGCTCTTTTACTTCC
>JAPMOQ010038327.1:0-10114 GCA_026543055.1 Argiope trifasciata
ATTGAAAAAATCGTTCAAATAAGCGATCTAAATGAAATAAAAATATCACTTATAATATTCGGATTGCAGTAATTACAAGTTGTTTTACTTACAGGGGACGATGCGGCATATGTAGAGTATCCAAACTGCGTGTACGACATGTTCAATCTATTCGTCAACAAGACCCCGGTCGTACACGTACGTTCACCGACCAACTTCCTTACATATTCACCATCGCCAAGTTGAACCACAAATCAACTCTTGTTCACATGCCGATATCAACAACACACTAAACCAACAAAACCCCTAAGTGTCGAATTACTGTTTTCGCTTCGAAGAAGGCCTCAAACCAATCGTCGTCCTGGTGTCTTCGGTCCCCGAATTCTTACTGGAACGTCACCGCGGACGACCCAGCGCGCAGTACGGGAATTGGGTGACGGGGGTGTCACCCAAGCCTTCCCATTGGTCGGAGAGGTTGCAGCCCTCGGGGGATTTGACTCCTCCCTTCACATTGCTGCTGACAACGGCGACGCACGTCGATGCCGAAGGGGTGGCGGGGAGAGGGGTATTCGTCGGTAGAAATCGAGAAGGATGGAATGGAATAAGTGGCCGGAGGAAAATCGTCTGCCGTTTTGGTATTCCGATGGGACGGTGGAATCGCGCCAGGGTAGGTGGAAAACAAAACAAGATTCTTTTTCTAAGCAGGTGAAAACGAAATGATGAATAACTGCTTTTTATTTTAATAGTTCTGAAATATCATTTTCTTTTAATCTTATAGAAAACGTACTATATAATTAACTGCTTATTTTAATTACTTTTTATATCAATAAAGAAAATATTTAAATTTTTATTTAATCCATAGTTGAAATGTGTAAATATATAGGCATTCGATATTTTCTATTTATTCATTAAACAAAATGAAATTTATAAGCTAAAAATATGATAAAATAAGATAAAAATTTATACAGATAAATGATATTTAATTTAACTGTTCTTGAAATTATTGTTTTAGAAGAAATGGAAAAAAATGCAAACATATATGAACAAAAAATTACAAATAATTTGCAAAGTTTAATTTTTTTAACCTAATATTCATAAAAAAATTAAGTAATTATGCGTATTAATTATTTACAGCATTCAGAATCCCTATTATTTTATGCTATCTCGTTGATGTCTTTTACAAGTAATATAAACAAACAAACGAAACAATATTAAAAATAGTTTATAATGATATTAAAAAAGAAAAATCTGGAACTGTTTTAAGTTTATACATTAACAGTTTTATAATGATATTTTTAGCATAACACTGAAAAATGTTTACAATTGCACCAAATTTTACAATTATTAGAATTTTTGCAGTTATGAAAACAAAATTTTTACAGTTAAAACTTATCATTATAAACTTGGTTTTCTTATCATTATAAACCAAGTTTATAATGATAAGAAGAGAAAGAGAAAAAAAAATATTAAATGCTTAATGTTCGTTTTTTTTTTTTTTTTTTTTTTTTGCATCATTTAATACATATTGAGAATATTTTACTGTCATCTTTTGAAATCTGAAGACAAATTGATTAAATTATTTTTTTTATACCTGCTAAACATTTTTTTTAAATTTTTTTAACTTATTATAATAAAAAAATTTACTGTTATTCATCTCCTTATAGTCTAAGATTTCCGTCAGTTTATTTTGTGATTTATTTATTATGTTCATATGAGAATAATTCGAAACCACAACTTTGGCAATTTTTTCTATTGCATTTTGCTAAGCAAAAACTACTGATTTTGATTGCCATTTCGTTTTATTTTGATTTTTAACCAAACAAATGACAGATTGCCGAGAGGACAAATACTATCATATAATGGATTATGAAATAATTATATCTATAATTAAATGGCTTTTTTAAAATAATATTTCATTATCATTCTAATCTATTTTTATATTTATATTGTTAAACAATACCAACATATTTTTAAAAATTAAGAGTTATCACTTTTAAATATTTGATTAAAATTTTGAAGTAATAACAGCAATTTTACAACTTTAGCTTTTCTTTAATTTCTATATTTGTGTATATCTTTGTTCTTGGGATTTTTATTATAAAATTTGGAACAATAAAATGCAATATTCATTTTTGATCCTAGACATTTTTCAGGTTCTATTAAATATGCCGACATTCATTATAATTTATTGCAATAGATAAATAACGATACATCGAGAAATACAGTAAAAAACTTATCTTATTTTTCTTTTAAGCCATTTTAAAAGAGGAGGAAAAGTTAGAATTTAAAATTTTGGTTCATTAAAAAAATTATTTTTCGATTGTCATTTCACTTTATTCTTGATTTATATTAAATTAAAGTTTTCTTTTTAAGTTTTTTAATACTAAATTCACAAAAAGTTACAATTTGAGTGTTTAAATTATTGAGTAGGCAATTTAATAATAAGTCATAACATTTAAAATGGTTTGATTTCCTTAAGATTGAAGAAGTTTCAATCTAGACAGCATATTAAGGTGAAAAAATAAGCTACATTTGCAGCACATTTTTTTCATCTTATAAGCAATTGTAAAAAACGTTTTAATAATTGTACTTTTTATTACATATTTGTAATTGAAGTGCCTGTGCGCAATGAAATATTGTATATCAGAAATTTCCTGTACAGCTTTGTTCAGAGAACGGGAGATACTCTTAGAGGTATATGTTTCAAAGAAAGTGGCCTGCAAATAATGTTTTATACTTTTCAGATTATGTTCAAAGGAATAGCAAGAAAATAAATAAAAATTAAGAATGAAAAAAAATATTTGGCAAAGTCATTATTTCTTACGACAGAGATCCTAATGTTATTTATCCAAAGATAAGTAAAAGCCGTTGTGGTTATGCATGCCCAAACATTGAATATTAGTCATGTTCCTCGTCTTCTCTTAAACCGTTGACCGATTTCATTGCTTATTTATTTCCTATTTACCCATTAAAACAAGAAAAATAATAACGTTGATCTTGCAAAAGTTAACTAATTATATGATTAAATAAAAATTAAGTGAAAGTTCGCCATTCTTTTGTGCAATAACTTCAGATTAGATTGTTTTACTAAAAATGTATCAGCTTGAATTCAATGTTTTACTCTTTTAGTGATACTGAATTAATTTCTATGCTTTTTTTTCCTAATTTTTATTAACGTTTTTAACATTTAACGCAAACGATTTTGAAATACGGTACACACAAATCTATTTTACAATTATTTTTACAAATTTTGTTTCGAAACTGTTTAAAGGTTGTTTTTTTTCCCCTTATGGAGTCGTTTGATGGAATCTACAACAACAGAAAGGAATTATTGATATGCTCTTCATTTCCAAACAATTACAAATGACCGAACCCAAGGGCACTCAATCAGGTGGTAGGATGGAATAAAAAGGTCACGTATAATTTATAAAAATAAGTTTTTATATTAAAAATAGTACACATCTAAAAATATTTAAATTCTAAGCAATGCTAGGTATGTCATAAAGTACAAATACATATTTGCCTGCTACATGAATTCTTTCAAACTCATGAATGGTTGCTATTAAAAATTTAAATATTTTTACGAAGTCTCTTTCAAGGGCAACTATATAATTTTTAACCCCCCAAAGAGAAGAATGTTTATAATTTCTTACAACATTTAAGTGAATAACTAGAATTAAGGGTCTTTCGCAATATTCCATGCTTTAATATATATTAAACCGGGCGCTTTTGGCGATCAGCTTATCCAACCAGATTATTGACTTTTTAGACTTAAAATATTAACACGAAGGGCATTTTTAAAAATTTCATTTCAGTTATTATTTAAAAGTATGAATTTAATTAAATCAAATTGTCTAAAATACTGTAACTGCAAAATAGAAATTTGAAACTTTGAAATAAGTAACATAAGTAAAAATTCTATTTCAAAATAATACTTTTTTTTGTCTTAATTTTGCCATTGACAAGAGCGAGAGATTGAATGTTTTGATAGATCAGATGAATTTTCATCTAAACATTAGAAACATCGTTACAGATTACGAATTAAACTAAATATTAAAAAAATATTAACAATAAATAAATATTGTACAATAAAGAAATGTAGAATCCTTAAAAAAGATTAATTTTTGGAGTGAGCTTTAAGATACTATAAAAATTATTTCAAAGTTTTGGAAGAAACAATCATCAATTTTCAAAGCCAAGTCATTGCAATTATCCACTTACGACTGTTAGCCTTGCATCTGCACTTGATTAAAGGTTCTATTTGAAATTTATTTTTCATTTATTTTGCATCTCCTTTTGTTAGACTGAATGAAGTTTCTGGTGATCATTCATCAGATCATTTCTAATATTTTTTTCCAGTGCATTTTTAATTTCCAATTAACTATTCGTTGAATAATGCGCAGCTGTAAAAACATTCAATGAACAATTTGAAATGTTCGTTTAGCGATTCTTTTACAAATGACTGTTGCCATTGATTGACTTCTGCTCCAAGTGTGTTAGAATTTTGCATATAATGATAATTTATTGTAAGTTTTGTTTATAAAATAGAATTAATTTTCTTTATATAATGAACAAACTAATCTTGCGGTTTGGTTCAAATAAAAGTAGTCACTTAAATGGATTTAAAATAGTTACAAATATATTTATATCTACTATGTATTCCTGAGTATTAAGTTTAAGTGAAGAGTAATGACTCAAATAATTGTATTTCCAGCATTTAGAATAAGAGAATAAAATTGTTCTAAGAATAATTTTATTCTCTTGTTATTCCTTTTTATAATAATAAATTTTCGTTTATAGCAATTTGTTTTTCTTTTTAAAAAAAATTGTTAATACAAAGAGTTGAATTATTAAGTATGTTATTTCTTATAATTATTTGCTATCCTCTTATTATTCTATTTCATAATTATAAATTAAATATAAGTCATAAAATTAATTTATAATTATAAAATTAATCATAACGAATAATTGAATATGATTTTATTTTAGGAGAAATTAAGTGTTAAATCTGATGGTAATCCTTCTTGCAACATTCCCTCAAAGTATTCAGAGCTAAAGTAATTTTTAAGCGACCATAGTTGATGATAAATTATTGCTTTAACGATTAGATTATTAAAGTGATTCCATAAGTATATTGGACACGAGAGTTTTTTTTTTTTCCTTTTTTGTATATTAAGATATTAAGTTTATTTACAAAGAAAAACTTGTAATTGTCAAAGAATAAAGAAAAAAAAAATCGACATCGAGATCCCGATGAATCTTCGCATTTTAGATAATCCCACTAAGGAAAAAAAAAAAAGGATTTATGTCTTTCTGTCCGTCTGTGAACGACTCAAGAATACTTTGAGTTAAGCATATGAAATTTGATATATGTCTTTACAAAAAGTATAAAGATCGCCATCTAATTTTTATTTAAATCCATTTAGAGAAAGTTTGGTTTTTCTAAAGCAAAATAACCTGATAACTAGATGATGGGAAGAACTACATAGATAAGATTTGGTACATAGATTTAATACATTAAATGCATATTTGTAGCAAATTTGGAGCCAATACCAAATTTGTATTTTCCCAAACTTGTAAACAGCTATAAAACGTTGCAATTATTTGAAATATGGTACTGTGACCGAAAGGTCATCAAAATTTTAATTTTGTAAGGGTAGACTATTAAAATCAATAAATCACACCAATTTAGTTAAAAATACATTTAATGACATTATGGGACATGATGTATACGGGGACAAAACTATTTAGGACAATAACATATAACATATAAGAATTAAAATAATACTAGGGGGCTACATCATGCTTTAAGCTCGCTTCCAAGACGTGTACTGATTGTTCATTGCAACAGTCGATGCAAATTTGAAGCCACAATTGTAGTTCTAAACCAAATTTTGCTTTCGGTCTGTTAAAAAAAGAAGCCAAAATACATATTCAGTTTTCTGATACTTGTATATTAAATACATCTTATTAATTTATCAGCAAGAAAAAAAGAGACTTTTTTGCTTAATTCGGGATTCGGGAAAGCAATTTATAAGCGAAAGTTCCATATAAACTATTATCAATGATTAATAATAACATTGATTAATAATAACATTAATTAACAATAATATTAATTAATAATAACATTAATTAATAATAATAATGATTAATAATTCCTTTTTATAATAATGAACCTATATGCCTGTATTCCTTTCAACTCATCAGTATGTTCTTAGGTAATGAATGAGCTGTTATACAAGATAAAAAGTGTGGTCTCTGTTAAGACTTTATTTTTACATGTATTAGAGACATATATACTGGGTTGTTCGGAAAGTCATTTCGTATTTTTGTGTCAAAATGAAAAGAAATTTTCGTTTAATGAATAAATTATTTATTAAATTATAAAATTGCCATTCTGGTCTAATACCTTTTGCCATATTTTTGGTAGTAACATGATTACACGCTCATAAAAGTTTTGGTCTTTGCTGTAAAAAAAACTGATCGAGGTGGTTTTTGGCCTCCTCATTTGAAGGAAAAATTTTGCAAATCAGTTCTGGTACTGATGTACTGTTAGCACATCTTCTCCACACATATTGGCTAATTTATTTCTGGCTTGAACAGCATTTTTACCTTTTATAGCAAAAAAGAAAAAAATGACGAAAATGCTGTTTATTGCTCTCCATATTTAAAAGGGCACCATCCAAAAACTACTGCAAAGAATCAGCTGCACTTTTTCACACTCAAGCCTTGCTATATCAGCTCTTAAAACATAAAATGATTTTGCGGTTTAAATATGAAATTGGGTGCGAAAAATGCAATTAAATCTTTTGTCAGGAAAAAACGAAATTACTTTCCGAACGACCTAATATTTATTAAAAAAAATTCCAAATGAAGTAAATATTAATGCAATGAGATTTTTGAAAAAGAGAAAAACATACACTTATATATGAATTATTAATTCTAATTTTTTATCCATTCTCCCTCGTTGTATAGTTTTATATAGTAAAAGCTTACACACTTTCCAAATGAACGCAACAGGAAAACAGCCTTCTGTTGGGCAAAGGGATATAGCATCTAAAAATGGTAGAATTATTGATAATTTGAATGCACAGATCGATTTGTAAAAATTAAATAAGTCCCATTAGCAGAATCTACAACCAACTACTTAACCAAATGGGATGTTCTTACAAAACTTTCTAATAAACCTTCTAATAAAGGTGTTCCACCTTAAGTAGGACCATAAATGACGTTAATATTAACAATTTTTATTTATAAGCCCGTTGAAAAATAATTGTACTTCGTAAAATAATAGGGGGAGAAACCCACGATAGTTTTGTTTTAATTACGTAGGATGTTGCATAAAAAAATATTATTATTACAAAACCTCCTATTTGTAGTAATTTGTAATCTTTTTAATTCCAATTATGCTGGGAAAGTTTGGAAAATCAATCTATAATTAAAGATCGAATCTTAAGTTGTTGTTGTTGTCGTGTCTATAAAGGTGCAAAGGGCAAACAAAATCTATATACCACCAAAATTCTTGGGGACGAGATCTGCCAGTTCTGGGGTCCGATGGCCATCTCAACGGGTGGTGCTCCAAGGAGGAAGAGGGAGCGGGTAATGGCTTGATCGAATCTTATAAGAAACGAGAATGAAATATAGACGTTTAAGAAGAGCCCTTTACAATTAATAAGAATTTGTAGTTAGTTTAGTAATAAGGAGCAAAAATGTCACTTTAAGTAGACGGTTCAACTTCCTATTCGCCTCAATTTTAGCTGATAGTGACGCTACCTGAAAAAGCCTACTTAAGCGATGAGATCTGGAAGAGAAACTTTTAACTGATTCTTAGCATTTAACATTTAACACTACACTTCCGTTTCTAGAGCTCATGTGACCCCTTTTCGGATTGGTATAGATGTAGGTGGACTTTATTAAAAAAAAGTACATAACAATTAATGGGAAAGATACAGACACATGACAAAATACATGAAAATACAACATAACAAGAAAAAATAACTGCAATAAGAATGAAAAATATCTTGAATGCAATAACACTGGATGAATGAACATTGTAATGTACACTATGAATGCAAAAAATAAAGGGTTAAAAATATTAGTTACTTCCAGGATAAGATAGTTGAGTTTACTGGCACAAGAGCCAAATTTGTCTATGACTTGACAAAGGCAAAGGCTTGACGTCCTTTAAAATTTAACGATATTTAAAAGTATGATAACAAGGTGAAGCATTAAATAATATTATAAAAGCCAACTGCTTTTAAAATTTTTTAAAGATTTTTGTGGGGACGTTTTCTCACAAGCATTTGCAAGTCTGCAGTTGAAACATTAAAAAATCGCAAACGATGCTGAGTAAATTCAGGGCATTCAATTAAAATGTGAAAAACCGCTAAAATCGTTTGACATCTGGAACATAGAGGAGCTCGATCCCCTAATAAAAGATGTCTGTGCGTTGAACGAGTGTGATTTTACTACGAGATTGATTACGAGTTACTTGCGGGGGATGGAAAATAAATTATGAATAAAGTGCGAGTTGTATTAAATGGTGTCCTAAGAAAGTAATAAGGTTAATCTAATTAAAGCATCTCTCCCTGATCAATTAGGAATCTAATTATGTTTATTATTCTACCGTTTGAAGATGGATTATTAAGAACTTTTTGACCCATAGACTTTCTAGCGATGAGGAGGGTTTTCTGAGATGCCATGAGAGAGTAAAAGGGCACGATGTCGCAAAGTGAATGGGATCGCCGAATTCTCCACAAGAGCAGTAATCATTTTCTGATAAATGGATTTAACTGATTTTTGAAAATTGCGAAGAATCATTAGCTAATCAAATGATTTCTGATTTAATCATTACAGTCTATTACATTTAGATTACATTACTTTTTTATTTATTGCCCACCGTTAGTTTCACCCATCTCACAGATTTATGAATAATGATTTTTTTATATTGCCTCAATGAAAATAGGTAATCGAGTCTTTGATCTGCGCTTCAGATGCTCGAGCTCTGGCTCGGGTATGGTTGCTCTCTGCCCTGTGCTCTGTATGTGAAGTGTGCGATGGAAATCCCTTCCCCCCCACCTCTTCAAAAAGGGGTTGTGATGGCAGGCGAATGTGTGTGTCCTCTTCATATGAGCTACAAGTCAGACATCTACCCTCTGGTGCAAAGAGGCCTCAGAAGTTACGGCACACTTGTCCTATATCGCTGGCAGTTCACCGGCGGGCTTGTAAAGTACTATAAGTAACAACAGCGGATGGTGTACAGATGTTCATCATTATTTATAAAGCAGGGTATTAAATCATTATTCATAACTTACTTTTACACGTAAAAAGTTACATATGTATAACAATTAAATCTAAAATTTCAATGGTTAACACTAAGAATTACTGAAGGACAACCCCACAGATCTGTTAAATTTTATTACACTTTCTCTCATAATAAATAATTCGAAATGTAGGAAAAAGGGAAATTTTTATTACTCTCAAAG
The DNA here is from genome assembly GCA_026543055.1 of Argiope trifasciata. NCBI lineage: Eukaryota > Metazoa > Arthropoda > Arachnida > Araneae > Araneidae > Argiope > Argiope trifasciata. Next base: position 9,465 of record JAPMOQ010038327.1, read on the forward strand.
CCTGTTCCTGATTGCCACGATTATGAAAATTTCCATGATAGTTAAAAATGCTACCCTATTTTTCAATAGAAAGACTAAAAGTAAAAATCGTATCTCAGTCGTAGCCATTATATCCAAAAACTCTAAGGAATGTTACATAACAATATAACTTACCCTGTAAAAGAAAAAAAAGTGGTAGGGAATGAATAATTATTTTTCGGAAAGTCTGGATTTCACTTTTTTTCTTAAACTTGGCTACAAGTAAAATAAATAGACTTTACGAAATAACCTTGTTAAACGTGGGGAAGTGCAGTTAACTTTCCTTTAGAATGCCTTAAAGAAAGAACATGTTTTCCATGTCTTTAATTCTTTAACTGCGCGTTCTGTGATACAGTTTTTCAATTACCGTTTGAGTCCTGTAACCCTTTTTGACATTACTACTATAGTTTATCAACATTTTAAGATTATTATTTTAAAATGAATCTGTGTTAGTAGTATTAAGTTTGTAAAAGTCAAAGCTGCGTAAAGTTTTTTTTATTTATTTATTATTATTTTTTATTTTACGTCTTTTACATTAGTTTCTTGAGAGTTATATATAAAGGTAATTTGCAATTACTCTTTTAATTATACTTCAGTACACAGCTGTTCAAAAACAAATTAATTCATTTTCC
>JAPMOQ010038334.1:322-13462 GCA_026543055.1 Argiope trifasciata
GGCATACTACTTCGAATTCCATTTTAAATACATACTTCGGATTCCTTTTTAAGGCACGCTCGTGAAAGTTAGAGAGCATTCTATTTTTGTGTGAGTGATGTTAAAAGGTTCCGTCGAGTTCTAGTTTCACAAACATAATTTGTGCCGTTTCTTACATGAACTTGCCATTTGTCAATTAGAAATGTCGTCCAAAAATACTTCCTATCCTTCACGCGTTACCACCTTAGCTTATTTTTGTTACTCATAAGAGTTTTTTTAAAAGAAAAAAAACTATTTACTCTTTGGACCGGATTATTTTTTACTTTGTTGCATATGAAGTAAATGAGCAAGAAATATTATAACTGTCAAATTTTCGACTGCCTCGTTTTGATGGATCTTTTTCATTATGATGGATGTGTTAGACTTCATTAAGACTCAATGATATGTTTACCTGAGAGCCTAGTATCTCAAATAAATAAATAACAAAAAAATTTCATCTCGAGCAAGCTGGAAGGCAAAAGTAAATTCCTTTTCATCTAAGATGCTATCTGGCAATATAAATTGTTGATGTTAGAAATTATTAAAATGAAGGCTTGAAATCCCTTTTCATCCCCTAGTTTCTGAGACGTTGCAATTATCGAAAAGAATTAAATACAAAAGTTGTTCGTCTTAATGAGGCGCTAATTCGGCTAACGATTTAATTTCCATCTCCATTATTAACATTATTAAGGGAGGTACTGCGAACAACAACTTATTCCAACCCAGTTATAATCCAAATAAAATTACTCTAGTTATTCACACACAGATATATATATATATATATATATATATATATATATATATATATATATAATATGGGGTATTGTATTTTTTACAAAATATTAGACCCCAAATAATTTTTTTCATCCAGCCGCTATGAAGAGAAGGCCGGCTCGGATCATAATACCGTTAATCTACTTTGTCATGACAGGCTATAAATATATTGTGACGAATTATGTATTAAATTTGAAAAAATTTTGTCACTATAAATTTTCAAATTTAAATCCTTATAAGATTCCTCCATCAGATTTATGGTGGTTAACGCTACCGATTTTCTGTATGTGGAGTTCTACAACAACGCACATTGCAGTTGTTACCATAAATACAAGTTCTGCATATTTTGAATTTGATGCTTGAAATGAAATTTTATGGCATGAAAATGTAAAATTAAAAATTAGGTGTGTAGTTTTGTCAAATTAAATGAAAGGTTCATTATTTGTTTCATGTTTAAGTAGCCTCTTAGCCGATGCAGTTCCAATGAACTGCACCGTTGCCCAGGGAACACCACGTGGAGGTGGGCTACTTTCGTTCCCCGCCCACCCACCCTCCATTACTGCATCCGAAGACAATTCTGATCTGAAAACTGCATCGGGCAGCCGACGACAGTTTTGATGTTAAACTGCGTCCTTCTACGACAGGTATTTCACTGGAATATCCAAGGCCAAACAGAACTGGTAGATCTTGAAAGATTCTACAACTGGCACTCCGACAGGAGCCATCCGTGCAGGCAAACCCAAAGCTGAGCACAGCTTGTAGACGGCATAAGATTCTACAACAGTGATTTCAGACTTCTGGGTAGCAGATGGAGCCAATATCGCTGGAAGTTCTAATGCCTGGCATATCCTAAATACCATGTAGGAGCGAACCACTAGGACGGATTCCACTCTAGTCGCAGGTGGATCAGATGGTGTAACATCTTGATCCAAATCGGGATCGAAAAACAGATCTCCGATTGAGGGTAAGTGAGGGAACATGTAATATTTCAACAGTTCCAAGATCGCCCATAGGACAATCCATCCAACGATGGCCGTAGCCTCGTTGAAATTACAAAACACACCAAGCATAGCTTAGCAAAAAAAAAAAAGTCACACAACGATCAGTTGCAAAAAGAGAAATGATTCTTAACAGAGCAGCAGAAGGGGGATTCATTGTTTCATCTATTACATTGTTTATATTTTGTGCGTTTGTTTAACATTAAACAGTAATATTTCTGCTATCAACAATATTAAGATTGATTGTTGAAAGCTTCTGCATCCAATAACAATTGAAATATAATCAATGATTATTACTAAATTAACAATGGAATAACAATCTAATAATTAAGCGTAGAATGCTAGAAGGGGTCAAAGAGAGGAGTTAATATCTAATTAAATTATGTGGATTTTTATTTATATATTTTTTCAAATATTAACTAGATTTTTCGTGAGGGATTTAAAACGAGTACTATCAATCGAAATAGAAATTTGCAAGAAATGTGTTGAGAAAAATTTGTGAATAAATTTCCGTTATTACTTAATATGTTTGATAATAAATTTCTGCCCTGTGCTGTGTTTGAGGTAAATTGCATCTCATATTAATGTAGTAATTAGTTAAACAGATAAAGTGGTAAGTAAAAGAAAAGTAAACGAAAGAGAGAAGAAACGCTCAAAAAATAAGCTGAAATGTAAAACTTACCCGAAACTAATGAATAAACATCAATTTTCAAAATCCCTTACATGAGCCCTTAGAGCTTCATAGAATAATGAAGAAAACAGAATATGCCTTTTAGACGCTCATGCATATTCGGTTCAGTCTCATTCAAATGAAACTCAAAATTCCATAAAAAACTATTTTATGATGAGATCAATTACCAGATTACGTCATTGTTACTACGTTTACACGCTTATGATTATTGAAATAATTTACCTGTTAAATCGCCGGCATCCTTCCCTAGAGGTAGAGCATCTTCCCCATGATCTGAGAATCCCGGTTGGTTGGGGCATGGTTGCTCTTCTTCTTGTGTTCTATTTGTGAGGTGTGTGAAAGAGCCCCCCTGTAGAAAGGATTGAGCAAGCGAGTGTGTGAATGTCGTCTTCATATGAGTTGCCATCCAGTGTTCAGGAGTCCTTAGTCTCAGAAGCTACTGGTTGATGCATCAGGCAAATCAAAGGTCCGGACAGCAGACCTACCGAATCATAATTCCTTATGATTACTTAAGGCTTTATCACACAGAAAAATATCTTTGGCACTTCAAAGTTTCACATAATTGGTTGAATTTCTTTTGCGGACAATATTTCCGGCAGCACTTTCGAGCTGGTTAGAAAAAGTTGTCGATTATGAAACTTGCTTGACCGGTTTTTGAGGGTAGAAACGGAAAAGTGCTGACGAAATTTCACCGTGTGATAAGGCCTTTAGACAACATTTAATTCTTTTATTGATGTACATTTTCTGCAGTTCTTATTTTAGATGTTTTAGATTTAATGATTTAGACTTATTTTGCAACTTCAGTTTTGCAATGTGAAAAACTGACTAAGTATTCTTCACCAATTATCATGAAAAAATTCAATGTTTTTAGAATTTTAACACCTTTTATACAAAATCACCATATATATTAACACTATGATCTTGTTTGTCCACCATAAGTTTGGCGCAGTATAGCCAAGAATGGCTCTTGCGCCAGTAAAAATCAGCCAAACTACCGAATAGCAGACCACTAATAAGCAGACGCGCTCACTCTGCTTTATTAGTAGTAGTGTAACCGTAACTGTTTTCCTCGGCCCTCTATCGGCTGTTACCATGAACAATCAGTCCATGTCTTGGAAGCGAGCGTAAAGCATGATGTAGTCCCTGAGCCAAGAATGGCTCTTGCGCCAGTAAAAATCAGCCAAACTACCGAATAGCAGACCACTAATAAGCAGACGCGCTCACTCTGCTTTATTAGTAGTAGTGTAACCGTAACTGTTTTCCTCGGCCCTCTATCGGCTGTTACCATGAACAATCAGTCCATGTCTTGGAAGCGAGCGTAAAGCATGATGTAGTCCCTGAGTATTATTTTAATGCATATATGTTAAATTTTACTGTCCTAAATAGTTTTGTCCCCGTGTAAATCACGTCCTTTAATGTCATTAAATGTAGTTTTAACTAAATGGGCATGATTTATTGATTTTAATGGTCTACCCTGACAGAATTAAAATTTTGGCCCCCCCTTTGGTCACAGTAGAAAAATATTGAAACATTTTTGTCCTCGTTCATTGATTCGCTGAAAATTTAGAACGCTTTTAAAATATTGTAAACCCTTTTTTTTTTTTTTTTCATGTATGAACATTTACATTTGGATATTAACGAAGAGCCCATCATCTCGTTGAATGTCACCTCTCTGAGGAGTAAAATCGACCAAAACTTGTCTGCCTAGCTTTCTAAAACAAGCAATATTCTATTTTTTGCGCACGATATAAACAACGTAAATTAAATCTCTCGAAGTCATTTCATAAATATCGATTGCTGAAAGAGGATTGCAGACGATATTTCATACTGCAATATTTTCTATTTTTTGCTCACGATATTAACAACGTAAATTAAATATCGCCAAGGTATTTACAAATATCGATTGCTGAAAAAGGATTGCAGACGATATTTCATACTGCATTTTTTCTATTTTTTGCGCACGATATTAATGACGTCTGTTAAATATCGTTTGATGAAAGAGGACTGCAGACGATATTTCATACTGCATTTTTTTCTATTTTTTGCACGATATTAATGACGTCTATTAAATATCGTTTGCTGAAAGAGGATTGCAGACGATATTTCATACTACAATATTTTCTATTTTTTACGCACGATATTAATGACGTCTATTAAATTGTTTTAGGGTATTTGTCGAACATTGATTGCTGGAAGAGGATAGCAGACGACATTTCACAATGCAACGATAATTTTGAAAAATCCCAGATGATTCTAATGCAAGAGAATATGGAAGAGAGGCTTAGGATGTTCCACAGCTGCTGGTATGTCATTTTCTAATATATAATGGTCATTTTCTAATATATGTAATTTTAAATATATATATATATACATACAGTGTCTCACAAAAGTGATGGGACACTTGTGCTTTACAAAAGGAAAATGTAATAAAATAAATAAGCATGTACAAAAAATTTTGGGGCGTGTTTTATATTTAAAGCTAGTAACGATTATTACATTATATACATTTTGTCAAAATATTAAAATTAATTTAATAAATTTTACAGTTATTTAGAAAGGAGCAAAAAAATGGCTCACATAAGTGATGGGACACTTACTTTTCTATCAAATATTTATCCAAAAATTTTACTTTTTAAAAGGTTTTAATATTTTGTTGGATTTAATTTCACTTTTAAAACATGATTTAATCTTCTTGGGATGGATTTGACTAATTTTTCTGTGATTTCTGGAGTGATTTTACCCCATTCTTTTTGAAGAACCGATTTTAATTGTTGTTTTGAAGAAATGGTGTGTTTGCGAATTCTTGATTCCAATTCTTGCCAAATATTCTCTATGGGATTTAAGTCAGGATATTGCGGTGGTGTTTTTATTATTTCAGGACAGTTATACAGCAGCCAGAGTCTAACGTTCAAAGCAGTGTGCTTGGGATCATTATCTTGGTAGAATTTAAAATCCTTATGAAGGTTCAATTTTCGTGCTGAAGATTTCAAATTTTGCTTTAAAATGTCGATATACTTGTACTGATCCATTATACTGTCAATAAAAACAATATTACCGACGACATACACCCCCATACCATAACTCCTCCTCCACCATATTTTACTGTTGGCACCAAATTGTCTTTACGAAATTCTTCCCTGGGTTTTCTTCACACCAAGATTCTACCGTCAGAACCATATATATTAAATTTACTCTTGTCAGCAAATATAGCTTTATTCCAGAAATCAGAATTCTTATTTATGTAGGATTTTGCGAATGCCAGTCTGAGTTTTCTATTCATTTCACTTAACAAAGAATTTTTTCCTGGCAACTCTACCGTGATATCCAGCAGATCGAATTACTCTTCTTATAGTCTCAGGATTAACAATTACTCCATATAATGCTTGTAAATCAGCAGCAACTTTAGGAGCACTCATTCTTGATTTTTTTTAATAATTCGAATGATAATTCGCTTTAATCCATTAGATAGCTTTGATGGTCGGCCAGGTCTTCTTTTATCCTGAATCATATGATTATTTTTATATCGTTTAATGATGTTGAAAACTGTTGAATGACTCAAATTAACTGTTTCAGCAGTTTCCCTAATATATTTTCCACGTTCAATTTGCAAATTAATAATTAATTTTCGAATTTCAGGCGAAGTTTCTTTTTGTTTAGCATTCATGGCTGTACAAAGCTAAAAAACACAAAAATTCCAAAGCAATCTGGAGAGAAATAATGCAGACGATTTTATAAATTATTGCCAATTGCTTTTGAGTAAAAATAAAACTCCCAAAAAAGATTTTTATTGCGTATTTCAGGCGATTTTTGTTGCATATCTAATGGTGTCCCATCACTTATGTGAGCTAATTTTTGCTCCGTTCTAAACAATTATATTTTTATTAAATTAATATTTTAATATTTTGACAAAATGTATGTTATGTAATAATTGTTACGAAATTTAAGTATGAAATACACCCACAAAAAATTTGTTTATTTATTTTATTACATTTTCCTTTTGTAAAGCACAAGTGTCCCATCACTTTTGTGAGACACTGTATATATATATAATGTGTGTGTGTGTGTGTTAATTCCAGTAGTGGCCTTTTTTTCAGAAATAAAGTTGTTACAAAACATATTTATCAAGAAACTGCAGTTTAAATAAGACTATTTTAGCCAAATTTTTAAATTTCAGATTGAACATTAAATTTGTAGTTACAAAGTATTGCTGTATCTATCAAGTTTCTTAAAAGTTTGTGCAGAATATTCGAGGACTGAAAAAAAAATTATGGGGAGGAATATAAATTCTCATAGTTGACAAATATTGTGGAAAATGTTAAAAAATTATGCAGAAAAGTAAAAAAATTGTTTATTAAAATGGAATCATCAGAAAGAGAATTTTGAATTTTAAAACTGTTTAAGAATCCTCTTTAAACAATAATTTTTAGGAACTTATAATGAGATCTCTTTTATAAGGTCCTAAAAATCTCTTACTTTTTTGCCAAATCTCTTTTAATTTTTAATTAATCATTAATTAAAACTGTAATTTAAAAACTTCAAATCGTGTTGAAATTCTTTCGACTTTTTTTTTTTACCAAATTACTTTTTCATAATAATTTCTAAAAGGATAATTCCTTTTTAAAAAAATTACCATTTCAAGACTTTTAAAATTAACTTTCCAATGAAGTCAGTTTAATAGCTATGAGAATTTTTGTTAAACTTTAGAGGTTATTTTTCTCCCCCTGATTGCCTACACTATATTATACTAACATCAAAACGCTTTCATTATTTCATCAACTAACAAATCACGTGATTTTCTTTCATTGTTCAAAGCTAAGACAGAAGGATTCCGTTCAATATATATATATATGCAAATATATAGGTATTACAGATAGACAGATGAAAGGGTAAAATTTAAGTTTGATTTACTGGATGATTATGTCTTTAATGACGCTAAACTTTTAAGTGACTGCCTTCTTTAGAGTTTTATTTACGTGATAAGCAGAACTTAACTTCGACAATTAAATGACACTTTATTTAAAATATCAGAAAATTTAACGAATTCAAAATGAAATTATAAAAATACGATTCATCTGATATCAAATATAATTAATATATCCTTCGAACCAGCTGTTCGCCAAAGGCCTCTTCAATATTGCCAAAAAATTAATATTCCATGTAGATTTTTTATTAGACCACTAGGCTAACATCTTTTAATCACACAAGTGCGAGCGTAGGTCCTGCATAGGGGTAGCGCTTCTTAACCGTGATGTAGTCGTCCTGTGTTCGAGTCCCGGTTCGGGCATGGTTGTTCTTCCTCTGTTCTGTTTGTGAGATGTGTGAATATTTTCTTCTGTAAATAGGGGTTGTGCAAGCGAATGAGTGATGCGTGAACGGCAAAGTCGTACTTTTGACCCTAGTTGGCGCTACTAAAGCCAGAAACTCTCCCTATTGGCTGAAATCGCTGTCTTAAGGCCTTATCACACGGCAAAATATCATCTGTACTTTCCGTCAGCTATTTTCCATTTCTACCCTCAAGCAAGTTTTTCATAATCGACAACTTTTTCTAACCAGCTAGAAAATGCCGACGATAGTGATGAAAATATTTTACGCAAGCGAAATTCAACCAATCACGTGAAACTTTGAATTGAAGTCACAATGACGTCATTTTCTGCTGATGGAAAGGGCCGACTATATTTTGCCGTTTGATAAGGCCTTTAAGTAACAGCGGTCTTGTTCAAAAAACAACAACGTATATTTTTAAAAGTAAGGAATTATTGATAGCCAACCCCTTATTGGATTTGGCTCAAATTTTGATAAGTCTCCGTAACCACGGGCTTGTCCATGGTAAGTGCCATTAGTATAGTTATATTAACGTCTCGTTTTGAAGCAAAACTAGAGCTATTTTGGGACGGACCTCGTATTTTTGAACCGCGGTCAGATAACGTGGACGACACCTGTGCTCGCACCCCTCTCTCTAAACTTCCACATCACACCAACGGGAGGACGTTTGGCCCCGACAGATTTAGCGTGCATCAGACCCACTTACATAGCGATTCTTTGGAGGAATCGAGCCTCAAACTTGCAACCCTCCGGTTTCGAAGCCGTGATCTTACCACCTGGCCACCAGAGAGGACAAGCATGTCTATAAATGAATATGCAAATTCCTGCAGCAGCATATAAGGCTACCTTACCACCAGGCCACCGCGGCCCATGGTAAGTGCAATAAGAAACAACAACGCGAAGCAATAACACAAGTGGACCACACCCAGTCAATGTGTAAAGGCCTTATCACGCGGCAAAATATCTTCGTCGCTTTCCGTCAGCAAACGATAACGAAAGTAACGTCACTTCAAAGTTTCACATGATTGGTTGAATTTCGTTTGCGGACAATATTTCCATCACTATTGTAAGCATTTTCTATCTGGTTAGAAAAAGTTATCGATTACGAAACTTGCTTGACCGGTTTTTGAGGGTAGAAACGGAAAAGTGTAGACGAAATTTCATAGTGTGATAAGGCTTTAAGAAGAGGTAGTGTTTAAGAAGAGCGAACATGATCCTAATGGCAAAATCTTATGCTTATGGTCTTATCCGTTATGGCTTGTTCTTATTTCAGCGCCTACGAATGGCATAAGCAGTGCAAAGCGAAAGCTGCAGAAACCAGATGTTCTGACGAAGCCAGGGACTATGTCGAGCGTGTATCAACTTTGCTAGGAGGTCAAATACTGACCCAGCTGTGCGGGTCTTCGTCTTCCGATTGTTATGGACAGCTCTACGGGGTGAACCATGGAACCATTTTTTATCCATCTGTCTTGGTAATACTGCTTTCATTTGTGATGACATCATACTTTTAATAAATATTTTTTAATTATCTTTTATAATTTTATAAAAAAAAAATTTGCCCTTGTTTAAACTGAAATATAGAATTTTTAAAGGATATATAGGAGACTATCATTCATATCCATTAATTCCATAGCTAACTTCTAACCGTTGGAAATAAGCCTATACAGTCGAATTTTGCAAAACGAGTAGCTTGTATAAGCAGCAAAATAAAATGTAAACAAGTAATATGAAAAAATTAATTTTATTCCTAGGTAGGTCAATAAAGAATTTTTTATTTTAGTTACTTTTTATTACATAATTACAATTAATATATACACTGAAGTGACAAAAGTCATGGGGTAGCAATATCCAAATATACAGATGGCAGTAGTATCGCAGAGAAAAAGTATAAATGAGCAGTTCGTTTTCCAGAGCTTTCATTTGTGCTCAAGTTATTCATGTGAACAGGTTTTTCGTGATTTATGGCGGCACGACGAGAATTAACAGACTTTGAACGCGGAATGTTAGTTGGAGCTAGACGCATGGGTCATTCCATTGCGGATATCGTTAGTGAATTCAACATTCCGAGATCCACGGTATCAAGAGTGTGCCGAGAGTATGAAATTTCAGGCATCCCATCCCATCATGGACAGCGCAGTGGGCGACCACCTGCACTTAACGACCGAGACCGCCGACGTCTGTGTAGAATGGTCAATGTTAATAGACACGCAACACTTCGTCAAATAACTGCAGGAATCAATGTGGGACGTACGAGGGACTTGTCCGATAGGACTGTGCGGCGAAATTTGTCTTCCTTGGGCTATGACAGCAGAAGACCGACTCGAGTGCCTTTACTGACAGCACGACATCGCCTGCAGCGACTCTCCTGGGCTCGTGAGCATATCGACTGGTCCCTAGACAGTGGAAAACCGTGGCGTGGTCAGATGAGTCACGATTTCAACTGTTACGAGCTGATGGTAGAGTTCGAGTGTGGCGCAGACCCCACGAAGCCATGGACCCAAACTGTCAGCAAGGCCCTGTTCAAGCTGGTGGTGGCTGCATAATGGTGTGGGCTGTTTTTACATGGCATGGACTCGGTCCTCTGGTGCAACTAAACCGATCATTGACTGGAAATGGTTATGTTCAGCTGCTTGCAGATCACTTGCAGCCATTCATGGACATCACGTACCCACACAGCGATGGGATTTTTATGGATGACAATGCGCCATGTCACTGGGCCAGAACTGTTCGCGATTGGTTTGAAGAACATTCCGGACAATTCCAGCGCATGATCTGGCCACCTAGATCGCCCGATATGAATCCCATCGAGCATTTATGGGATATCATCGAAAGGTCCGTTCGTGCCCAAACTCCTGCACCATCCACACTTTCACAATTATGGACGTCTATACAGACAGCATGGCTCAATATTCCTGCAGAGGACTTCCAACGACTTGTGGACTCCATGACACGTCGAGTTGTTGCACTTCGCCGGACAAAATTAGAACCGACACGATATTAACAGTCATCCCATGACTTTTGTCACTTCAGTGTATATATATATGACAAAATCACAATATTAAGTGGCAAAGTTGGAAGCGAATTCTCTTGCGATTTTCCTTTCTATATATGGAATATTATTTTTGCTGGTTATTCTTTATTCTCTTTTCTTTCTTTCTTTTTTTGCGTGTGTGTTTCTAAGTTATGAAACGGATGGTGGTCAATAATTTCTCATAGCAAGAATCGAACTCGTATTCTTCACCTCCACGTGAAACTCATTTTCTTAAAAAATCCTTTCCCTTTTACCGATTGAGCTACTGCCAGTTCATTTCGATTTTCATTACAAACTGCTAAAACTCTATTTAAAGTATTAAAAATCAATTAAATTCAATGAATGAATCAATATTTGAAAAAAAAACTGCATTAAAATCGAGAGTAATCCACTACAAGTTTTTTGTTTAATTTATTTTGAGTGAATGAATAAAAAGCCTTTTATGAACAATTGAAAATTTGAACAAGATATGTAAATAAACATATCTAAGGAGAGTGTGAAGCAATAGTAGGAATTGAAAAAGTAACTCTTTTAACGATTGATGTTTTGCAAAATGAGTATTGTTTTGATAATATGACTGACATGCTGGATAAGATTATATTAGTCTGTATTGAGTTCTTGTTTAAAGAAAAACCCTATGTCGAAGAAGAAAGAAGTTCAAATCGGATAACATTGCCTAATAAGACTATTACTACTCCTTTTTACTTGGCTTATTTTGTTAATTAATTTAGATTCATCTCTATTTTAGCTGTAGCTGCATTTGTGCTCATTAAATACATTGATTGGATTTTTAAAAAAAATTTTAACGTGTTAGATTCCGAAATAATTTTTTGTTTCGTTTCCGTAGTTAGTTCCGTTTTTGTTTCGTTTACATAATTATATAAACTTAGATTCGTTTCATAAATAGGCTTCATTTCATTTACTTTTCATTTTTGTAAGCTTCTTAATTCCAATCTAATTAGTTTCGATTTAATTTTTGTTGACTCAGGAAATGGGTTTAAATTATTTTGCTTTTATGGTTGTTTATATATATATATAATATATATTTTATATATATATATATATACTTTGTTTCCCTTTAATATCAGTGTTATTAGCGTATCAAAAATTATACACGATGCCTTTCTGCACTCACTTAAATGAACTCACAGTTTTACAAGTGAATTAGAAGCACTAAACTCGTGAAAAATAATACGGGACAAATCTTCCAACTACCATGAATACTATTAGTATTTATTTTCATCTTGGTTTCAGTTAGATTACAAAAAACATTTCCATTACTAGAAAACAAAATTTTGACAGCTGAGTTAAGTTGTAAACTCTGCTTAGTTTACAATCGCATCATTATTAGCCGTTTTCGGCTCACCGAAAATCTTGGTTATGTTTAATTTGGGTTAAATTGATAAATTAATCGGTCAAGTTTAGATATAATTCACATATCCGTAATTCCCCCAAATTGTCAGATATTAAATACGGATTATTTTAACTGTCTCCTGCTCTGCTTATTGTGTACATAAACCCTTCTAATAGAGATCAGTCCCATGATATAGCCGGGGCCGGCCATGTGGGGATGCAGCGGTACTATACACCCGCGAATGAAGGTTTCTCCAACAATGATTAAGAATTAAAACAGTGTTCTGAACAATAATAATGTTACATGTACTAAAAACCCACAAATTTGTTTCCATGAGCAAACTGAGCTTCGACTGACTCCTTTATTAAGCAAAGATCGCAGTGATATCTATAAAAAGGCGGGAAATGTTCATTTATGAATAAGGAAATCCCTATCAGACATGTTAAGACAGAGCAGCGTGCCCGGCGCCCAGAAGTCGAGGCTGAGTTCAAATGGACTTGCAAATCATCACCTATCTACTTTTGTCTATAACTAATGTAATATATTTTCAGTCCTTTACATTGCCAGTGACTAAATGTAATAAATGCTGAACCCTCTTTTAGCAAATTAAAATGAAATAAAGGATTATCTTCGGTCAAGCATACGGGTATAAAGCTAAAATGCTTTAGCTGTACTAAGTATCGAAAAAGAAGTTGAAAAAATTGCAATTTCCCTGGAGTAATTAATTGCAAAGACAAAATCACGCATATTAAATACATATGATAATGGTCGTTATTAATTTATTTTGCTACAAATTTAGGTTTATTGCACCTGGGTCCCTTCATAAAGAAGGCCAGCTCTAGATATCGCATCATTATTAATCGTAAACGTCCGTTTCTGTTTTCTAAATTTCGGACTATAGTAACCTTCTTGCATACATCCGACCACCCCGCCACCACTGAACGTAGCAGTA
>JAPMOQ010038334.1:19056-57345 GCA_026543055.1 Argiope trifasciata
CAAGGATATGTTTATTCAATTAAATTAGCATTCTGCTTTAAAACTATAAGTTATTAACAGCACAAAAATTTATTTAGGAATAAGTATTGAGATTTAGAATCATGAGAATGATAGTTCAGCTATTTCTTTAAATACCTATACAATATCAATGAAAGCCTTTAACTTAAAAAAAGTTAACATGCACCAGGCTTGTACACTGGTCTTCAGTTGAACTGAGTTTTTATCTCTATTATTCTCAAATTCCCAAACAAAGATAGTTATAAAAAATATGAGGAAAAGAATAAAAGGCATATCATAAAATGGCAGTTTCCTCTTCGATTTTTACTTAAATTACGATCAGATTCAGATGTTTATTTTTTTAATTTCATTTGCAATTCATAATTAATCTACTACATATTTGGAACTGAATAATTATATAAATGTTAAATGAGGTTTATACCAGAGATTTAGTATACTTCCTTAATTGTTAATTTATTAACAAATTTTGCATAACTTACTTCTTTATTTTAAAATGCTAATAAGAAATGATAATTTTATGACCATCTATTTTTCTTTTTTCATTGCTTTGACCAATTTGAGTTTGAAACATTTAAAACTAACTGTAACTCTAGTTTTTTACAATGCTCTGAGGAAGAATTCTTTAATACAAGTCATTAATAAATAGTTTCATTTTTTTAAAAATCATTTCTTAAAAATAATAAATGACCAACAACTGATAAGGGGAGAACAACTGTGGATAATATTTTAAAATTTACTACGTCAAGGTTACTCAATTTTTAATTAAATTATTTTATATTAAAGTACAAGATAGAATATGAGGTAATGAAAGTATGTATATTAAGACTTGGTTATTATTGTGTGCATTGAATAAGTAAAGAGAAACAGTTAAAATAAAACAAGTTTAAAATCTTCTACCATAATATGAACTAATTATCTAAGAAATACTGAAGTGAATTTTTATAAAATGATTGTGTGTTTATTGAATCAACCGATGGAATTACATAAATGTTGGTGTTTATGAGTTCCATATGCATCAAAATTTAACCAAGGAAAAATGTTGAAAAATACTACATTTTTAAATTTATTTTTTACAGAAAATTAATAGCTTGTATAGAAAATTTCTGTTTAAATCACAAATAAATTAATTTAAATTGAAAAAATTAATATGAATTAAATAAAATAATGAAATTAAAAGAGACGCATAGGGAAAAATTTTATAACATTATTTAATTCATTAAATTAAAAAATTTCAGAATGACTTTATTTCTTAAGCAGTATTACCCAAACAAATTACAATTTTTAAAATGTGAACTGGCATTTGATTACAGTATTTTTTTAAAAAACTCCAATCTGAAAAGATATGCAAATTTTTGTGTAGCATTCAAATCATCTTTACCTTCATTCCACACTCCATTGGCGATAAATCTGCAAAAGGTACTTCACGAGTAGCCAACTCCCATAACAAAATGGCATAACTCCACATATCAGCTGCCTTCACATTTATCTCTTCTGGTTTCTTTTGCAGAGCTATAGGGGAGAAAATTTTTACAAAAATTGCACATCACTTTGAAAAGAAACAATACTAATTTAATCTCAATATTTTTCATTTAAAGGTAAAAACATTTTTCTGTTTAGAGCCTAATCATAAATATTATTCTATTAATAAATTATTTATCTTTTAAAAAATTATTTTATTTTTAATAAGAGTTTAATTATTTATTTTTTAAAAATTATTTCATTTTCAGCAATATTTTAATTATTTATTTATTAAAAAATATTTTATTTCCAACAAGATTTTAATTATTTATTCTTTTTTTTAACATCAAAAAGATTGCACTGTTAAGGATTGTGAGTAAAACTAAAGAGCATGGTAGAAATTTTTATTTGAATAGATGTTTTATCTCTTTTAAAAAATTAAAGTTTAGTGATTGTATTGAATTCTTAAATTTAGTCAACCGTATCATTTAGTTACAAAAATAATCAATTTTTTTTTAAAAAGGCACCTTATTTTAACTATACATTCTAAAATAATTTGCAGATATTAATTAAACTTAAGCTTTCTTGTAATTAATATTTAAAAAATCACACTGAATTTAAAATTCCAGCAGGATTTTAAATAGTGAAAATTGCATGAAAAAGTAAACTTCAAATATTAGATGGCTTATTTACATAGAAGGTAGCATTAATACATTATACAAGATGGCCACTAAGTTTCCCTGTTATTTTAAAGGTCAAATGATTTTGTGGCAAGAAACTCCACCCACTTCCACTCCCATTTTTCAGATCTATATATTTCTAAAATTATAATTAAGAATGAATCAAATTTGTGAGTATTAATTTGATAGTGAATGGTGGGTATTTGATTGCAATTTTAAAAATGCACTTGACCCTCCATATTTGCTAAATTTTGTGTTCTACAATGATGAAATGTATTGAACAAAGGTTAAGAATGAACTTAATTAAGAATGAATCAAATTTGTGGAGTTTAAATTTGATAGTGAATGGTGGGTTATTTTATTGTAATTTAAAAAATACACTTGGTCCTCTTCTTCCATATTTGCTAAATTTTGTGTTCCACAATGATGAAATATGTCATATTGAACAAAGCTAAAATGCTTTGGAATAATGTTTAAAAACATGCAAAACAATACAGATATTCATGGACATTTTTGGGGAGTTTAAAATGGAATTACTAACTGGTTACATGCTTTATTTGAATTATTGTCAAATACCAACTTCTTCAATATGAAGTAGAAATTGAAAGCAAATAAAAGTTATTAGTCTTTAAAAATTACTGACGCATTTTATGGATCACTGCATATTCTATAATAACTAACCTTCTGGGGATATCCAGGCAGGACTGTACATTTTGCCTTTCTCTTGGAAAGAAAATTTGGCATCTGCCATATTCACTCTGGCTGTGAGATCATCATCAATCTATTAAAGATATGCACATATATCAATGAATGAATTAGAACACATTGACTGTATAATAAACCATTAACTAAATACACACATAAAAAAATCAATAAAAAGAAAATATATAGTAAATAAGATTACTAACTGAAAGCATTTTACTAAATAAAAATCATCAATTTTAATTTGCTGCGACAAATTTTTAATACTATTACCATAATTTAAAATATATATTAATAACTGAAATGAATGCCACAGAATTGACCATAGGGTTGACATAAGTTGGAAAATTGAATTTTGGATGAGACAACAGAATCATAGTATACCTTTAGAATGTTGATTTGTTAAAGTATTTAAGTACAATAGCCAGACAATTCTGAGAAAATGGCCCTAAAACTTTTCGCACAGATTATATACTAGTAACTGCTTTCTGTATTTGGCAGCCCAATAGTATCTCTATCTAAGCCCAATAGTATCCCTATTTGGCTCCTATCTAAGCAATTTTAAATCTGAAGCCTAAGTTCTAAGTTCTCAGCTCGTTTTTTCCCCTCTTTCAGTTTTTATGTCTTTAAATTTCTTTTTGTAATTTTTCAGGTTAAAGTAATAATTTACTAATGGTTTAGGTTGTCTTTTTTTTAATGCAAAAATAAATGTTTATTACTCTAATATTATAATTCAAGTTTCAAAAAAAAAAAAAAAATGCTTAAGTATAAATGTTTCTAATTCAAAATTATTTAAATTATATTAGTAACTGGTATATAATTTTAATTAATACATTGAATTTTTTTCACACAAAGTTAAATGTTTATTCATTTAATAACTTACTTAATTTTTAAACAAAACTAATTTTAAACGTAATGGATAACAATTATAATTATTTGCATTATAACAAAAATTTATTCAATATTTCTAGAAATTTATTCTACTTCCATTAATTTTCAAGTATATACAAGCATACAGTTGATAATTATTGTAAAAACATTGGAAAGAAAATTCATTTTGACACCTTAAACAAGTGATAAATGATAACTGTTCAAAAGAAAAATATTACTTTTAGGTATCTATTAGAGAACCCTTAATTTAAATTCACAAATATTTATTTTTCTTCAGAAAGTTTAGCAGCATACCAAGTATATTGATTACCTTATAGTTACCTAATCTTATCAATTATTTTAATTACTAATGCAACATAACTTTAAATAATTTTAATCTTCAAACATCAGAGTATATAGTCAATAATGTAATAATACCTGCTTTCTATTATTTCTGCTTGATTATTATTAGTTGGGATTCCAATATCAATATATAAATGTTCATAGAAATAAAATAAAAGTTTCATTATTAACATCCAAAAAATTATAATTTCTCATTCCTTTATGATGATAATAATAATTAAAATTATTTATAACATTTGAACCCAACTGAAATTATTTTTTCTTTTAAAAATCAAATATTTATTCATTATGAATAAAACATTTATTTTTGGAAGAAAAATTTTTAAACTACCTGTAAACTTTTTATTTAATTTAAATAAATGAGAAGAAAAGACAGAAAAAAAAATACTGAGAACCTAAGATGAAGTAATTGCCATGAAAATTGTATCATTTCTGAACATGAAGTCAAGTTACAAGTATATTAGCTAGGCAAAAGATTATTTTCTTAGAATTGTGTGGCTGTTGCTATTTAATATTTTAATGAATGAACATCTTAAAAAGTACTTAAAAAAAGATACTATTATACTAACTCACTTTGCTAACTTGTGCCGAACCCTAGTAAGACATCTATTGTATTAAAAATAAAATACAAATTTTTCAATATTTTTAAACAGGAATATTAAAGCTATTTTTGCTTGTATGATAAACAAACATTCTATGATTTATTTATAAATACAATCAAAATCAATTTTTACTGCTAAATTAAGTAATTATTTATTAAATCCCACTCAGAATAAAAATCAACAGGCTATATTGATTATTACCAACAAAATTTAAAAGCAAAATAACGATACAAAAAGAAAGAACACACACTATTATTTGAGAGGAAGGAAAAAAAAATTATAAATATTCATAAGAAAATAAGCCTTCTAAACAAGTCAATTTTTTTTTTTTTACCATTACACAGACTACCATCTCCATCTATAATGCATTGTTTAATGAATGAAATATAATATCCAAAGTAAATGCTTAAGTTTTAAAAAAATCTTACAGATAAAACAAAAATTACGTAATTATTAGATAAAAAAATTAGGACAAATATTCACATTATTTTAACATACCATCACATGTTTACTACTTAAGTACAAACGAGGAATCAATGGATCCAGAGTATGGAGAAAGGCCATTCCTCTACAAATGTCAATGGCAAATTTCAAGGCTTGAGCTGTATCCACAACAATTCCTGAAAAGTGGTATAAATATATAATGTATTACAAATTTTAAATTATATAAATATATAAAAGTTTATAAGGGAGGGAATATAACAATTTCAGAAATAACTAAACAAACTGGTTTTTATTATTCTGAAAATAAGAAATATTTAGACATTTTGAAGCAGATAGATAACTAATACAACTTTCTATTACAGTTGGTACAAGGATGAGATACATGTCACACTTTCATAACATGAAAAATTAAAAAAGAAATCAAACAAAACCGCCTTAATAATATTAATAAAGTAGTAATGTTAAATCATAAAGAATGAAATAAACCAAAAAGTGCATCTATTATAACATAATTTATAAGCACATATGTTTTAATAACTTTTGCAATGATAAAATTTATCCTGAATTAAATGCATGTTTTTATTTTTAAACACAGAGCACAAATTATTTAATATATTATATAATATATATATATATATATATATAGATAGATAGATATTGCCGCATAAAGAAAGTTTACCACGAGCTCAGTGACCGAATGATCAAAGCATGCGATCCAATCCAGAGTTTATGGGTTCAATGCTCGCCGTGGTTATTATATCCAAAGTATGAATTTTTAGTTTGTTTCCTTAGTTATTATTTCCTTATGTTCTCTAACATTCTCGACCTCTCTTTGCTGTGTAAATTAGTTATTTCCATAATATTCTGTTCTTGTATAAAAGCTGATACCCACTTGTCATGGGCAACTTCTCATTTTTGTAAAGTAGCAAGTTGCTACTTTCCTTAAATAAACTTGCTTGTTAGTTTAAAGTTGATGGTGTGTTTATTTAAATCTTCATGACAATATATATATAAAGAGAGAGATAAAATTCCATACTCTCCAAATTATTATATACATATATAATGCAGAATATACGCAATATGTACTCCATTATACATTTTCAATCTATAAATATTATTCATTCTTAGATTCTGAAGTCCTCTGCAGTTTTGTTCATGTGTCAGGCATTTACTTTGTCAAAAAATGAGTGAGAGAAAAAGGCATTTACAGTTAGCAATACGGTGAACTCAAATTATTCGAGAAATGAGAAGGAATAACCCCTCATCTTCAAGCATATTACACCAATAAGTATTGAAAAGTATTAGAATCAGGATCCTGTGAAATGAGCAGTATATATATAGTTACAAATTTCTTATGTTTATTTCTGGCACATTCATTTCCATGATATGAAAGACAGTTTTTAGCACTCTATGTTCTTATGGTAATTTAATATCAATAAATTGTTTCAGAGGTACTTTTTATTCCAAGTGAAGATTTGTATATACTTTGGTTGAATTTTGTAGCATGTGTGTTTGGGTTTTTGTTTATAATAAAGCATCTTTACTTATTACTGAGGTTATTAATCTTACACCCACTATATCAAAATCCTTGATTTTGTATTTTCTGTAAGTATATAAATTTTTGAGTGCATTAAATTATCTCAAACACTTAATTTTATTTTATTTTTACTAAGCAGCCAAATAAGGTACAAAAATTAATTTTTCTTCCCATTTTGATATAAATTTATTTTTAAAGTACTTCTATATAAATAATTTTAAAATATCACAAATAAAAAAGCATATAATATGTATATAAGATTAAAAAATGATGCTACTCACTAAAGCATTAGATAAAAAGCCTGGGTTTTAATAAGCTAAACTCTTACTAGTAATATATAGTAATCCTGAATTTTTTAAATAAATTTATACAAAATGTAGAATTATCAACTAATAAAAGTTGGTGTATTTTGCAATTAATTATTATATAGAAAAACTCTTAATAGAGCATATCGAATTTATTTATTAAGGAATTTATTCGAACTAGAATGAACATGCAGCAACAATTACACATTGACTTTTTTTAAACAATATAGTTTATTTAAAATTGAAATTGAAATTTTCCTCTTACCAGTTCCTTCATGTAGAACAGTGTAAAGTGATCCAAAAGGCATATATTGGTTAATAACAACTAAACTCGGTGGATGGCAACAACAGCCTATCACTGGCAGAACATTTGGATGAGAAAAGATTCGTAAACGTGGATATTCCTCATTAAAATCTCGAGTAACACGAGGAATCACTTCTCTAACTTTCAAGATTTTAGCCACAACATCATTCTTTTGCCATCTGCCTCTCCAAGTCTGCAAGAATAACAAAATAAATTTTTAAAAATTGAATATTGTAGTTTTTATTCAACTTTCATAAGAAAGATGTTTTATTTTTATTATTTAGCTTTACAAATAATTGTTGAAATATCTAATAGATTATCTTTTCTTAAAAATAGAAATTTATAAAAACAATTTTAAAAAGTAATCTTTCAATAATAAATAAAATATAACCAAAAAAATTCACTTAAAATTTGAAATGTCAAAGAAAAATCGTAAAAGTGTAAGCCAATATAATTGTCTGTGTAGAATAGATTTTAATCTTTTGTGTTATATTTCAATGTTCAATGGAAAAAAAAAATTTTCATTTTCATTTTTTAAAATATTTATTATGGTTTAACTTTCATAAGATACTGTTTTAAATTAATATAATACTTCATTTTATGAACATTCCTTTGTTTATCTTTAATTCACTGCATAATTTGTCATGGTTCTGTAACAATGAATAATGATACTCATACCAATATAATATGCAATGGTAACCTTTCACACATGGAAAATCAATTATTCAAGTCAGAAACAAAAGAAGCAACAATTTTTAAAGAACAAAATAAGAATACTTACCTCTCCTGAAGGAGTCACAGCCAATTTTACTTGAAAACTTATTTCTTTAAGATTTATTCCAGAATGCCGAGATAATGTTGCATCACCTAAAAATGTTTTTTTTAAATAAACAAATTATATAAAAAGCAAAATTCTTTAAATTATCAAGTCAGATTTTAAGAAAAGCTGTCTTACGAGATCTTGTTTTGGTGCCAAGCCAACTTTGATCTTTATATGCAATTTTTGTTGTGTCTTGGCCAAGCTGGACAGCAAGGTCTGAAAAAGAAATTTGCATTATTTTCCAAAACCAAAATAAATATAATCTAGTTGTAAATTCAAAGATTTCTGATAAAGTAATTTAATTTTTTTCACTTTTTGATAATGGAACCCAATGTGGGCAAGCTGAAAAATTCAAATATTTCTCATTTATTCAAGCCCTTAGTAAAATATTAAACATATTCACTAATATATAATGAACATGAATAAAATAGATAAAATAAGGACAGATACATGAATTATTGACGAATTCCTTCTAATCTTCCATCATTTTTCAACAAAGTAAGAAATGGTGAAACAGTTCCTTTCATTTACTTAATTTAGACACTTCTTTTAAGTAGAATCTATGCCAACTTTTGATAGAAAAAATATAAATTTTGTTACACCAAAATTATATTTTGCTTGATATAGATAATTCTAATAAATACGCACATTGTTGTCCTATAGAAAATTTTAAGATTAAGAGAAAAAGCTCAACAAAAAGAGATTTTTCAATATGGAAATTCAATATATAGGGGCTTGATTACAATTTGAATTAGATAAAAAAAATCATAAAAAGAAACATACCAAGTAATTTCTGGGCCATAGCACCTTTGCATTTATCTAAAGGAGTTTCACTATATTTATTTGATATAGCTACCAAAGCACCATTATTAATCAGATCCTAAAAATGAAATATTTTTCAAAATTATATAAAATTTCAAAATAATAGCACAGTTAAATCAATATTAATACACAAGAATTTATTGTTATGGAAGATATCAAACAAATACATTAATATTTCATTCAAAATATAAAATAATTTAAAATCACAATTTAATGATAATTAATAATGAAAAAGAAGGGAATTTTAATACACTAAGAAAAGAAAGGGTCTATCTTTAGAAAGTCTATCATTCTTTACCCTTAAAATTCCATTATATCAATTTTTTTAAAGTTTTGTTATATCAATTTCCTTAAAATTCTGTTACACTTATGTATATTACCTCTCATTTCATGATTCATAATTTATGCGTTCAAATTTTACAGTTTTAGAAACTCATAAGTCAACAAACCCAATTTTTTCCAAAAGAAAAAAACATTAGTTACAAAATTCATTAAAGAAAATTTATCTAGTCATAACTCTCCTCATGTAGATATAGGAGTTTTCTTAAAACAAGTGCTAACAATATAATAATTCAATAGGCAATATCACTGTGCCTCCTAGATTAATATTCTGTGAAATATTACTCATTAAATGATTCACATTTTTAGATTTTGTTTAGGTTATTATGCAAAGTTTAACTGCATTCAGATCTTGAAAACATGATAAAATTTTACAACAAATGTAGATTACAATAGATTTTACAATAAATAGATGCATACTTCTGCTATAGCTTGATAACCCCAAAAGCAAGCATAATGTAAAGGAGTATTTCCATGTTCATTTACAGCATTAATATCTGCTTTGTTTCTGAGCAGCTGGAAAAAAATAATTCAAGAATAAATAAATAAAATTACCATATTTCCTTATTCTTAAAAAAGAAAAAAAAAATTCTTAGAAAGAAGAAATTTAATACCAATTTTTTTCGTGTTTTACAAGTTAATAACTAAGAATAATTTGCATATTTTCACTCTAATTGTAGCTCCAAATTTAATTTTCAAATTGCTAAAAATAGATAGATGAAATGAAGAAATGCTTCAAATGAAGTAAAGAATATTAATTTACTTTATCTCAATCAATAAATGCATTGCTAAAAAAATTACGAAGTCAGATTTTTTTTTTTTATGTAGTTTTTCTGACACATTAGTAAAATATTCATGACACTCTAAAATTATAAACAAGCAAAAAAGGCTTCATTCTTCAGCAGCTAAACAAATTTGATCATTCAAATTATAAAACTTTAAATAGCAATATTAGAGATAACTTAGGTCAATATCAACTGCCTCATTAAAGAAGGTCCACCAATCAATAAATGTTTCTTTTTTTAGCAACCAGAAAATGGAAGAAAATAATAAAATTCAAGGCTTCATAACAGAGATAGTTTCAGTTATAAAAGAGATTAATCTTTTTTTAAATTTTGTTTTAAATGTTAGTGTGTCAAAATTTTTCAACCAATTATTACAATAGTGCTATATAATGACTTAGACTTCATTATTTTTTTATTAATACATTGAGTCAAACAATTCTTTTCTATTTAAACTCAGGAAAGAAATAATATAATTTATTAAGCCATTTAAAGCATGTTTCTAATAGCAAGTAAATACTTAGTTTTAATATTTCATACTCTAAAAATAACTAAAAATAATTATTTGTTCATGGTTAGAATGGACAACCGGTATATAACTTTGAAGTATATAGTGACTTTTACCATATGAACTATATCGCGATGTCCATGAGCGGCAGACAAATGAAGTGCAGTATCATCACCTAAATTTGTGGCATTTATCCGACAGCCTCTGGCAATCAACATTTCAACTATATTAGCTCTTCCTTCCTTAGAAGCCCAGTGTAAAGGGCTGAAGCCATGATCATCACTAAAATGATAAAAATACACTATAAGTATTATTTTAAAAATTAGGCTAAAATTTTATAAATAACTTTAAACAGATATTAATGGAAAAAAATACAATAAGTATTGCAATCATTGAAAAATATTTGGTCTCTAAGTTTTGCATTTAAAAAATAACAATCTAATGTTTACTCATGAACATAATACATCAAAAAATAAAATGGGTGAAGTTTGATATATCTGCAGAGCATGATTGGAAGAAATCAGTATACGTGGAATCTCCATCCGATTATCTATATGCACAAAAAACTGGCAATTCAAACATGAAATAAGACAGACAGAAGCAGTATGGCATATAATTTAATAACATTAAGTTTAAATCTACATAAACTCATGAAGTCTATCAAAAAAAGGATCCAGTTCCTTCTTATTATAAATAATCTATAAAAAATGAATTCAAAAGAATTTCTTCAACTAGGAAGCATATTTTCTTTAAAACTATGTATATATCTTTTATCTAAGAAAACTATCTTTTATGTAGATTACATTCACATAAAGGATATTCACCATCTGCATAATCCTCAAACTTTTTATTTTTTAAATGATTCTGTATAATGAGAAATCTTTAAATTTTGGACAAATCAGATGAAAATTACAGAAGATGTATGAGGAAAAATCATAAGGACTGTTTTGATGAACGTAAACATAGCAAAAAGGTCAATCATTAATATTTTTTCTTCAGTTTATATTTCAGTCTTTAATGCAATAATTTTCTTCTAAAGAATGTTTATATTTATTTTTGCATTATTAGGAGTGATAAAACAAGATAAAAGAGTTTAAAATCCATGCATGCATATATAATTATAGAAAAAAAAAAGTTAAGGTATGCTTTTGACATATCATTTAAAATCATTAAAAAATATTATATAAGTTTAACAATTCCTATTAATAAAACAAGCTTAAAACAAAAAGTTTAGGAAATATCTGAAAAAAGAAGACCAGCTTAATTCTTAAACATTCCTTCACAACTGAAAGATAATAGCATGGTGTTTTTTAAATTTTTTAAATGATTCTGAATAATGGGAAATTTTTAGATTTTCAATTGAAATCTTAAAATATTCAAAATTTTACTAAACAATACTCTAAATCATTGTCAAGAATAATTTATACCTTTCCTTAAAAGAATATAACTAAGAACAATTAATTTACTGAAATATTTTTAAACCTTTGTTTCAATATTAAAAAAAGGTATTTTATCAAAATCTAGTGATCCACACACACACATATCCTATTATCATCCACACTCTCACACACAAAGAGTATTTTTTCAATGGTGTTTCATTTATTTCTGAATTCAATACTTCATAAATTGGCCTTTTACACAGAATCTTACTTCTTCATGATTTCCATAATAAGAAACCACACAAATCAAACATTGATTGATATGTTAAATAGATTGATCTTTTAGTATTTTTCCATTAGTCGAGCACAGCGAGAAATCGCCAAATAATGTAGAATTCCACCTGTTTTCTCATACTACTTGCTTGGTGATTTGGCTCATGTTTGGTTCACATTGGCAACATTTGCGCCCGGATAAAGGAAAAGTACCGATCTTTTTAATCATATTTACATTAACAGGATTGCTATTATAAACTAAAAAATAAAATTCCCTGCATTTCCCCTGTACATAGATTCAAGTTCCAAGAAAATGTACAAATAGCACTCATGAGAGTTAATACAATATTATTTTAAGGACTGGAAAATGCAAGGAAAGGAAAAAACAATTTGACTTTATTCAAAATAATGATGAATTAAAAGAAATGTTATATTTACAAACAAAACACAAACCTGTTTTATTTATTATCTGGAATTTAGTAAGACAAAATCTATATATTAACAAGGAATGGAAGAATATTAGCTCTGATGCTCTTAAATTGTAAGTCACAGAAAATTAAAAACATAAATGTATTCTCTTCTTTCACACAGTTACAGTAATCTCACTAATGCTCAATAACTGCAGTTCGGTAATCTAATGGGAAAAAGAGCAATTATTTCACAAATCAAAACTGAACTGATTAATAAAGCAAAAAAGGGGGGGGGGGAATAGAAAAGGAGCAAAGTTTTGCATTACACAAGTTTTTTTTTTTTTTTTTTTTTTTTTTTTTTGAAACTGTGACTATGATTTTTAATCCATGTAACTGCTAGAGATTAGCATTTTCTAGATAAGAAAAAATAACTAAGAAACTTATAATCCTCCCTTTTTTTCTTGGTTTTTGTGAAAACTTTTAAATATCCCAGCATTTTTTCCAATTTTTTCAGTCCGATTTTTAAATTTCTGGTTTTTGCAAGTTTTCCAGGTTGCGAGGCAACCCTAATTAATTTCAAAGGAGAAAAAAGAATGCATCATAATATAAATTAACACTGATTTTTTTTTTAATCTTGCAAGATAAGGTTTTTGTTAAGTTGTGAAGCCTGCCAAAAAAATAAAAGGAATGGTGTTCTAATGCTTAAATTAGTGTTTCTTATTTTAAAAACTGTTTCATGGAATTCAGTTAAAATTTAAAGAGATATTTTAAATTTGCATCATTGAATTCATCAAATAATTTCCAAGTTTAGAC
Source organism: Argiope trifasciata (assembly GCA_026543055.1). Lineage (NCBI taxonomy): Eukaryota > Metazoa > Arthropoda > Arachnida > Araneae > Araneidae > Argiope > Argiope trifasciata. The sequence continues at coordinate 32,486 of JAPMOQ010038334.1, forward strand.
TCAAATAACTGTTTGAATATGGCTATTTCAAGAATTTTTGCATAAATCTAAATATTAAGATGACCCTAACATTAATCAATAGACTTATAAGAACTTTCATGTATGAAGAGCATACTTTTATACTGACAAGTATTTACATATGTATTATGAGATAATTAGTTGAGAAGTATTTGGATACATTTTAGAAGAGCTGTGTATTAATTTCTTATATCAGCAGGTTACCTATTCTTGCATATGTGAATATAATCTGAAAAATGCAATAAGCCAGATAAATAAAATTTGGCATGAGATCTTTCATCAAAATTTTACATATGAATCAAATATTAGCCTCAAAGTTCGAAATAAATTCAAAATGCATAGTTTTCCTTTCATTACACAATATAAATCAAACTATACCATGTAAGTACATAAGAATACAAGTATACGTAATCGTCTAAATACAATCCATGTTTTATTATATAAGTTCAGTAAATATTTTGTAGATTAATTTCATACTGATTATTTTTGGATTGAAAGCAAGAACATTATAGCATATTTCTAGAAGTTTAAACAGGATATTGTATTCAATAGTGCAAAATGACTATGATGATGATATTAATGATGATACAATGCCACATTTTTTAGACTAGAATAAAATTAACAGAAAGTGTGTGTATGTGGGTAATATGATACAATGCAGATAATCATAGACTGATGACTGAGTTACCAAAATTGAAAACAGCATAATGCCATTATCTTAAAGCTTATCAAAAATTTCACTTGGTCAAATAAGAGGAATGGTAATCAGAAATGTGGTGAATGTACCAAGTAGTAACCTTTTTTTAAGATGAAAAATTGACAAATAGATTAATCTTACTTTATTAAAATTTCTTATTACATTAGCATTAATTATAGTGAAGATATTTGAAGAGTTGAATCTGAATTGTTTTTCTTTCGTGAGAACTTAGCACCCAATTTCCCTATTTTATTGAACACCAAATTCCTTTTTTTTTAAATTAGCTTTTCTGCAAGAAAATTTCAGCTTACTATATGAATGTCAAAATTTTTCAGAAAATAAATACTCATTAATATGTTTACAGTATATAACATATTTGAACTTAACTTACAAAACATTTCATTGAAGAGACACTCCTTTAAATAAAAAATGAGTAAATTTGTAAAAAAATGAGTAAATTTATTCACCGCAAAAAGTAACATACAGATTCGAAGTCAACAATATTACTCCTTTGACTTCAGTTAAACGGGAAATTCCAATGATAAAATAGTTACAATCGAAACATTTGAAATATAAAAAATTTGATAAACTAGATGTTACAAATTTGAATCAATTGTAGAAAAGGAATTGATGATTTTTCTTCACAGAGGTAACATGTTAGTTTATGTTTACAAGCAATTTTTAACAACAACAAAAACTCTACAAAATAAGATTAAATAATTATAAAATTGTGGGTAACATAATCACACAAAACTAAAAACGTTTCATAAAATGTGATAAATACAATATAAATATGATGAAAAAATATTAAATTACTTGCACTAGTGCAGTAATATCAAAACTTTATAATAATGCACATGAAACAATATATTAATATAACATATTCTATAAATAATGAATATTTAATAACTTACCCTTGGTTCATATCATGTTCTGTATCATCCAGCCACACGCGAACTTGGAAAGCATTTCCTTCCCTACACCAATGAAAAATATCTTCCATAATTTACAAAATTTCAATTTATTTAGCACCAAAATACTTGAACATCCGACGACTTGAACTTGTAAACAAATGTTAATCAATTAAAGTTCACAAATATTCCTTTAATGACACACAAAGTAAATCAGCCTGCTCATAAAAAATTAAATACTTCGTTGAAATAATTAATTCATAAAAGTATAAGGTGATGACACAATTTCCTATTGACTTTTTTTACAACCACACCTCCGCGAAAATAAAACAAAACCATAAATGGAATGAATGAGGAACGGATGTCTGCATCTTGCACTCATCTTTACGTTTTCTGCTAAACAACTGCGCATGATCCGTACACCAGACACAACTCTCGATAGTAGCCGGCTAAGCAGCAAAGAAGCTAAAGATAGAGTTAGCACTTCCGACCAATATTTTCAAATATATCATGATGAAATTATATAATATAGTTTTAAATAAACTGCTAAGATTGATTCATTATACAGATTCTGCTAAGAAGTGAGTGATAAGTTTAATCAATCAGGATTTGGTACCAAACGAATTCCATTGACTAACAATTTATTCTAGTAAAAGCAACAGAAAGTGGGAAGCAGAACTAATAAGAGTCACTAAAAGTTTTCCCAGAATGAACCGAGGAAATATAATGAAAAATAATTGAATGACTGAAATCTACTATCGCTAATGACTCCATAGGGTGTCTTCTGTGGTCCCGTAGGATTATTGTGGTGAAAACATCATGTCTCTAAAGGCCTTATCACACGGCGAAAACTCTTCCGCACTTTTCGTCTGCAAACGACAACGAAAGTGACGTCACTATCAAAGTTTCATATGATTGGGTGAATTTCATTTGCGGATAATATTTCCGTCACTATCATCGACATTTTCAAACTGATTAAAAAAAGTTGACGATGGCGAAAAACTTGCCAGACCGGTTCTTGAGGGCAGAAACAGAAAATTGCTGGAGAAAAGTGCAGGAGATATATCACCGTGTGATAAGGCCTTAACATATATAATTTACGAGAGATAACGAAAAGCATCTGAAGATGCACAGCACATGACTCCATGAAGGGTTCTTCTATAGCCCCCATAGGATTACTATGGCGAAAACCCCATGTTTCTAACAAAAGGTCAATCTTTCAAAAACACATCTGCTATCAAAGAAGCATACATAAAAAGGAATAAGTAGTCAATTTGTTGCCTACGTATGTGAAGCTTCAATAATTTGTTGCCTTCAAATTTTTGTTCCACATTTCGCGCAGCAATTATTTATTGCCTTCCATTATTCAGAAACTCCTAACGAAAACAGGATCATGTTCTCAAATAAAAATGAAAAAAAAAGGAATTTATTTTACGCACTTCTGCTATAAACCCCTTAAATTAAGGGAAATTGCAGCTCAAAAGTTTTTACTATTACAAAATTCAAAAATTTTTATCAATATTGGTATACTTTATTTATTATTTATACATTATCACGGTTAAATAAAAATAATCCATGAAAAAATCTACAAAGAATGTAATATTAGAAAATCTAATGTAACAATTTTAACTTATAACCACAGAGAAGGGGATCTGTCTCTGTGATCACAAAACTATATTACGTCACAAATTGTACTTCTAACATTCAATCCACGCTGCTCTCGCACACGAAATTCGTAATAGAAGGCCACGAAGGTCTGTGTATTATGAAGGTCGTGTACACACCCAGCATACTTAGAATGCCATGTCACCTAAGAGTATTGTATTCTATACAGTGATGTAAAGAAAGCTATTGTTAATGGAATTTTTTCTCTATGGCAAGAGACATATGATATGCAGATACTTAATAAACTGCATTTTATTAAACCTGTTATTGACACGTGGCCAGTTTTACCAATGCGTGGAGCTGATGTTAAAGTATCTCGCTACGTATGGGACATACTCGGATTACTTTTCAAGTACCTACTTTTCGGAAAAAGAGCACTTATGTGTTCTACCTGCCACACCGAATTGACAGTTAGTCACATTTTGACCGAATACCCAGCTTTTGACTCCCATCGTCCCCATTTTTTTCACTCATCAAGTGTAACTCTCCCAGAATTGCTGGGAAAGAATTATCATCCAAACATCTTTAAATTTTTAATTGCTATACACCTTTTACCATACATTTAACTTAAACCATTTCCATCTAATTCATTTTTTAATTCAAAGATTAAATTTTTTTGTCTTCGTCTGTTTTAGCTTTTTTACATTAAATTTTACATGGAAACATAGTTTTATACGAAGCTTCAAACATTAAAAATGATTTACCTTTTACCATAAGAATGGCGCAGTATGGCCAGGAATGGCCCTTGTGCCAAAGAAACCCAAAGTAACCACCCAACCTAAGAGTATTGTAAAATAAATAAAAAATTAATTCAAAAAAGTATTAAATATCCATTTTCAGTTCTAACTATAATATTGATAAGACAGCAGCTAGTATGCTGATTGGGTAATTTCCATATTATTTAATATCTTAACAATTAAATCAGGATTTTTTTGTCCAAACGATTTTAAAAGTTAAATGGGAATTTAGCTACATTATAATAATTCATTGATATAGCTTTATTCCGATAAAACAAGGAGAGTGATATTGGACCAATTTATTTGTTTTAATTCTGTGGCGGCCGTGAAGACTGGTGAATTTTAGAGACAGATTGATTGTTTAAAGGCCTTATCACACGGTGAAATTTCGTCATCACTTTTCCGTTTCTACCTTCAAAAACCGGTTAAGCAATTTCATAATCGGCAACTTTTTCTAGCCAGCTCGAAAATGTCTTCGGAAATATTGTCCGCAAACGAAATTTAAACAATCATGTGAAACTTTGTAGTGACGTCACTTTCGCTGTCGTTTGCTGACGGAAAGTGCCGAAGATATTTTGCCGTGTGATAAGGCCTTAAGGCCACTATCGCGAAGAATTGTTTTTTTGTATGGTTTTCTCGGGCAAAAACTACATTTGTTCATATTGTGTCAAAGAACTGATCTGAAATCACTTTTAGTTTCTAATAAGAATCCAAAACACAAAATGCTAGAAAGCAAGGAAAGAAGAAAAACACGTTAACTGATAAATATCAATGCTTTAGGATTAAAAGAATTGCAAGAAGGCGCTTAAAAATGTGTGCTGTGAGACTAACGTTTTGGATGGAGAGCTGATCTTTTTTAGCTGCGCTACTAACGGATTCGATCAGAGTTAGGAACTGGATTCCTGATAATAACGGCGGCTTTGAGCAGAAGGATCTTTGAAAAAACATAAATTTAAACATAATAAGGAATTTGCAGTTTTTTTTTATTATTATTATTTTCATATTATAGCTCCAAATTTGTGAAATCTTTTAGATCAATTAAAAATCTGCAATACAAAAATTGTGAGCATCACCACCAGCCATTCCTTATAAATGTTAACCGAAAAAATAGAAAATAAGTAAATTCATCAAAAAATAAAAATTCTATAAATCATAATGTAGTATCAGTCGAACCAATTTTCAGAAATGGAGTGTAAATACCATCCTATCAGTTTCTTTATCTAAAAACGCTGAGTACTTGCTTAAATAATTGCATGTACCAAGATGCAAATAATATATATATGAAAAGGTATGCATTTCAAAATATGGAATAAAAAATTTTTTAAATTAATTATCTGGATGTTAATTTAAAATGGTTTGCAATATGAGCTAAATTGTCATCCGAATTTAGTTTAATAGCCCACACAAATGCCCTACACTTTTACTATTCCGTAATTTCGGAAAAGACAATGCTCCATGTTCTATAAAAAATATTTTTATGCTCATTACAATTTTTTTGTTTAATATTTTTATGCATATAATATTAATTTCATGCAAACGGCAGTATACACTATTGTCATTCCAAACTTTCTTGTCTTGAAACAGAACGTAAGACGGACTGTTATGAACATCGAAACTGACAGTTTTTCGCAGCTTTAGAGAATGTTATATATCGTGCGCAATATATTGCGCACTGGGAAGGCTAGCATATTGAAAATGTTTCACTACGTATAGGGAACCCTAATGTTCATAATTAAAACATTATTTTCTACGAGTTTCAGTGTTTTTTTCATAATTGTATACCCACAGCGCAAATATATACCCTATCGGTAACTTGTAGTACTATTATTTATTTATTTGCAAAAGTGAATTTCTTATGCCTTTCACAGTTTGTATATGAAAACATAGTTGCATTTTTACCTTCCGTTTTAGCTATAGATGCCGCGAAACTAGAAAAGTTATTATATACTTACTCTATAAGGTTTCTGTAATACAACCCAGTAAAGCAAGTTGTTTTTACTTTCCTTTTTAAAAGGAATGCATGGCGTTAGAGTCAACACATACTAGGAATAAGGGTCAGCCATCTGTAGGTGCAGAAGTGGTTAAGAACCCGGATTCTGCGACTGAGTGACCCCCCCTACCGTGATTAAGAATTTAAATATTGTGCAGAACAAAGATATTGCTACATATGCAAAAAGTTTCCAGGACTGTTTCTATGTGACTGGCTGAGTATCGACTGATGTCTTTACTAGACGAAGGGCACAGTGATATAAAAAGGTAGGAAAACTTCACTCATGAAGAATGAATCGAAAGACCGATTAATTTACAACATTTGATTTTAATAAATCAAACTCTAAGTAAATAAACAGAATTGTCAGAAATCACACAAAGCGTAAAGGCCTTATCACACGGCGAAATATCGTCGGCACTTTCCGTCAGCAGAAAATGACGTCATCGTAATGTCACTTCAAAGTTTCACATGGTTAGTTGAATTTCGCTTGCGGACAGTATTTTCATCACTATCGTCAGCATTTTCTAGCTGGTTAGAAAAAGTTGTCGATTATGAAAAACTTGCTTGACCGGTTCTGAGGGTAGAAAGGGAAAATAGCTGACGGAAAGTTCAGACGATGTTTCGCAGTGTGGTAAGGAGGCCGCGGTGGCCTGGTGGTAAGGTCTCGGCTTCGGAACCGGAGGGTTTCAGGTTCGAGACTCGATTCCACCGAAGAACCGCCGTGTGAGGGGGTCTCTTGCACGTTAAATCTGTCAGGCCAAACGTCCTCTCTTTGGTGTGGTGTGGTGTGGAGAGGGGGGTGCCAGTTCAGATGTCGTCCTCGTCATCTGATTCTGGTTCAAAATTACGAGGTCCGTCCCAAAATAGCCCTCGTGTTGCTTTAAAACGGGACGTTAATATAACTAAACTAAACTAAACTAAACTAAAACCAGTGTGGTAAGGCCTTACCCTTATTACTGTTAGACGAAATAAACTGGAGTCTTACTCATCTTTGGCGGGATTTTGCTTCAGCGAAAGTTAGTTCTTAATTCATAAAAAATTAACCGCACAATTCACTGGAATAAAATGTAGCTTATGTTCTACTCCTGACTCTAATCCATCTTTAAGCTAAATTTCATGCAATTTCGTTCAGCGGTTCTGGCGTGATTGATAAACAAAAAACCATCCATCCAAACTTTCACATTTATAATTTTAATATAAATCACCAGACGGTCACAAATGGAAGTTTCACAAACTTGATTAATTGTAGTTTCATTTATAATTTGCTTTATCACATTAAATTAATTACAACATTCATACGAATGCATTCATTTATGTTAATTTAAATTTGTATCCCCCTTCATAGCAGTCTTGCTATAGGTGAAAATTAGAGCATTGTAAGAAATTATCAAATAGAAAAAGTGCTTGTAAAAGCATGACGACTTTATGCATTTTAAATAAACAAAAACCATGAGATACTTTTATCAAATACCAATTCCACATCCACGATGGCAAATGCCTCAATCTTATGCACAACTTAACTACTTTAATAATTATTTAACAAATATTAATTACTTGGAAGTTACCGCTGAAAAGTTTTTACTATAACAAACTTCTAAGATTCTACTATTATTTTAATACCAATTTGTTATTTATATTTAATCACAATTAAAAAAAAGTATTGTACTGAAGGAAAAACCTTTACACATTGTAAAATGTGTGTATATATTTGAAAAAAGTGTTAATTCACGTCAATAAATGTATTGCTACTATTCATCCTCACGCCGCTTTCGCAGCATGCATTAGAGAGTTTCTGGGAACCATTTTATCAGTTCACATGCTACAGCAGTATATAATGTTAAAACAAAATTATTTTTAAAAAGAGTGGTGGTAAATTAGGAGTTAACTCTGTTTCAGTAAAGAACAATGTATTTATTTTTTTAAAAAAAGGCGACAATTCTTCAATAGATGTATTTATCAAATGATGGATCGCTCGAAATAAAGATAAAAGCCATCATAACAAATGTGTAAATTATGCTGGGTGCCATAAAACACATTGATATTTAACTATTACCAAGCTACGACAACCTATAATACAACATCGAGATGGAAATTTGCAGAAATGGCTAGGGTCTGGTCCAGAAATTCTGTTATTAGGGGAAAGTAGCTTATGAAGCCTATCCTCATTATAAGGGGAAAGTAGCTTAATAAGCCTATCCTCAAGAGCGATTTAGTAAGTCATTTATCTTTTGACGACTTAAAAACTGCTCGGGGCTTAATTTTCGATTAATTTTCAAATAATTGTTGCTTGCGTTGAATATATTATGAAGGTAGTTTCGATTATTTAAATTTTTGATTAAAGAAAACCATCTGAGCAGGTGCAGAAGATGACTCCAATAAGGGGGAAAGAGTGCTTATATAGTCCAGGAGGATTAATTAGTATGGTGAAGACAACATGTTTCTAACAGCATGTCATTATTTTAAAAACGCATCTGCTATCAAAGAAGCATAGGTAAAAAGGGATTTTCCCATGCTTTGTGAGGCTTCACCAATTTTTGCCTTCATATTTCGAACTTCAATTATTTAAATTCTCCTACGGAAATAACGGAAATAGAATCATGTTCTCACAAAAAAATAAGAGGGGGGAAAGAAAGTAAATAATCCTTTTTTATGCACTTTTCCTATAAACAACTTTAATTAAAGGAAGTTACAGTTCGAAATGTATAGTAAAATTCAAAATTTCTATCAATTTTGGTATATTTATTATTTGCAGGTCATAATGGTTAAATCATATTTTTCCACGACAAAAAATTACAAAGAATGACGACATCTCATGCAAGATTCAACTGGAATGTTGTAGTCACATATAGCGCCATCTGGAGACAGTTTCAATTCGCTACACATCTCCCAGATTTACAACGCCGTGTTACCTAACAGTATTGTAAAAAAATTAATAACTTAATTCTTACTTATTAAAAAGTAACATTTTAAAAATTATAAAAAAAGTATTCAATATCTGTTTTCAGCTCTAATTATAATATTGATAAAACAGTATGCTGATTTGTTTATTGCCATATTATTTAATATCTTAACAATTAGATAAGTTTGTTTTTTTTTTGCTCATTTTAAAGTTTGAATGGGTCTTTGGCTATATTAAAGTAACTCATTAGCATAGCTTTATTCTCATCAGTCGGAGGAAGTGATATCGGACCAATTTATTTGGTTTAATTATGTGATGACCGTAAAGTCTGGTGAATTTTAAAGACAGATTAATCAATACTCTGACGCCAGTGTGGCGGAGAATTTTTTGTTTGTTTGGTTGGTTGATTTTCTTGCGCGAAAACTACATTTGTCCATATTGTGTCAAAGAACTTACCTGAAATAAATTTTTAGTTTCTAACAGTCGAATAGGCAAAATGCTAGAAAGCAATGAAAGAAGAAACCACATATTAACTGATAAATATCAATGATGCTTTAAGGAATAAAAGAATTGCAAGAAATCGCTTAAAAATGTGTGCTGTGAGACTAACGTCTTGGATGGAGAGCTGATCTTTTTCAGCAGCACCACTAACGGATTGTATCAGAGTTACTAAATGGAATGCAGACGTAGACGGCTTTGAGTCGAAGGATCTTTGAAAATACATAATTTTAAATATAATAATGTATTTGCAGTAATTTTTTAAAATTCTTTTACCTTTTTGCTTTATTTTTTTTCTTACACTAGTTCGAATTCTGCGAAACCTTTTATATCAATTAAAAATCTTCAATATAAAAACTGTGAGCATCACGCCCAGCTATGTCATAAATTATAAGATAGTGCCAGCCAGACCAATTTTAGAAGAGAAGGTATCAATCTCACCCTATTCATTTCTGTATCTAGAAATACTGAGTATTTGATTAAATGATTGTACGTATAAATATGGATAGCATTTAAACAATAAATATAAGAAAAGGTGTGCATTTCAATAAACAGAATAAAATTTTTCAAAAATTAATTATTTTGGTGTTAAATTAAAATTGTTTTGCAATGTGAAGCAAAATTGTCATCAGAATTTTGTTTAATAGCGAAAAATGTGAACAAATGCTGCACACTTTTGCTATTTTATAATTGTGGAAAAGACAATCTCCAAGTTGGATAAAAAAATTCTTTTTATGCACATTATAGTTTATTAATTATTTTAATCATACGGCAATATTCATTATTGTCGTTCCAAACTTTCTTACCTTCAAGTAGAACATAGGACGGTGTAACGTCTCGATCTGGTCCGATCAAATAAAAGGTAGCGTTTTAAAATTAAGTACTTTACTTACAGCTCTAAGTTACAGAAAAAAAAAATACTATTTATCATCTAGGTTAAATGAAATGTCCATGTGGAACACCACAAGAATAGTTCCTCGAGATCTTTCGAAGAAACTCACGAGAACAGCTAACCGGCCTTCTAGGTCTAGCGCAGGTAGCGGGGTTAGTTCCAGGAATCCACCGAATTCCTCGGGTGGAATCTTCTCTCGAACGCTTGGCGTCTAAGTCTCGCCTCTTAGTCTGGGCTCTCTCTTCTCTCCAAAAACCTCGCCTTTTACTCTCTTTCTTGGACCCTCCGTCTCCTCCACATTGGAGCATTTTGGGATGCCGATTCTCCAATCGTCGTTCAGCAAAACTTCAATGGTCTACCTTTGACCGCAGGAATGTTCACTACCGGAAACAAAGCAGGCTGCACATCTGTGTCGCAGACACGATTACTGCACGGGTGGTCCTTTATCTCGACTCCCTCTAAAGGGCTAGATGTCCGTTCTTAGAAGGAGGGTTCTTCACCTGTCCATCGGTAAGTAATTACATCGCAATAAAACGGGGACATTGAGGAGTCCAGTCTGGAATTGGCACTTATGGAGCGTGTGAAAAAAAACCCACCATGATCAGGCCGGGAAGAAGCTGAATTGTTACAACGGACTATTATGAACATCGAAACTGACAGTTTTCCTCAACTGCACAGAATGGTGAACATGGTGTGTAATATATTGTGCACAGGGAAGTCCAGCATACTGAAAATAAAGTGCTGTGTATAGGGAACCCTAAAGCTCATTATAAAAACATTATTTTCTGTGAGTTTCAATAGTTCATGCATAGTTTTATACCCACAGCGCCAATATTTCAACTATTGGCATCTTGTGGTGCTATTATAATTCAAAGTTTGTATATGAAAACATGGTTGCATTTCGACCTTTCGTTTTAGCTATATTTGCCTATTTCCCATTAAACAGGAAAAGATATTATATAACTACCCTATAAGTCTTCTATAATACAACCCTGTAAAGAAGGTTTTTTCTACTCTCCTTTTTACAAGGAATTCATGGTGCTAGTGTCAAGCACGCACGAGGAATCAGGGTCGGCCATCTGGAGGGGGGGGGGGAGGAGGAGGAGGAAGGTGCTATGCACCCATGTCCCACGGCTGAGGGGGCCCCGTTACCATGATTAAGAATTAAAAAAGTATTCTGAACAACAATATTGTTACACATGCAAAAACATAACAAATGTGTAAACCGTGCTAGGTACATTAAAACATATTGAAATTCAGCTGTTTAAGCTATGACTACCTCTAATACAAGATTCAGCTGGAAAATTATAGAAGCAGCTAGGGTCTGGTCCAAAATCTGTTCGTTAGGAAAAAGTTGCAAGGGAAAAATCTTCAAGACAGCAGCTTATGAAACCTATCGTCAAAAGCGAGTTGGTTAGTCCGTTATTTTTTGACGACTGAAAAACTGCTTTGAGCTTATTTTTCGATTAATTTTGAATGTGATTGTTGTTTGCGTCGGGAATATTTTGAATGTAATTTCGATTATTTATATTTTCGATTAAGGAAAACCATCTGCGCATGCGCAGTAGATGACACCATAGGGAGATCTTCCACAGTCACGAAGGGTTTCTACGATGACAAGCCCATATTGTCTAGCCCTGTTTCTCTGTGGTTGACTGAGCATCGACTGACGTCTTTATTAGACGTAGATAGCAATGATTTCTATAAAAACACGGGAAAAGTTCATTCAAGAATAAGGAAATCCTCTTCTGACACGTTAAGACACGCCCGACGCCTAGAAGTAAAGGCTGAAGCTGAGTTCAAATAGATTTGTAAATCCTCATCTATCTACATGTATATATATATATCATTTAATTTTTTTTTTATGTGTGCATCTGTAAATGTTTGTTTTTATCAAGTTTTTCAAACAAAAAGTAAAACGACGGTAAATTAAGCAATCATGTCCTAGCAATACACACTTTAGAAAAAATTACAATAGTGACTAAATTTATGTTCGACTGTTGATAAAATAACTCCAAATTAATATAATTAAGGGAACAACATGATTTCAATTATTTTTTCAAATAATTGTACTTGCGATTCTATTTTTAACGTATAATAATCTTCCACTTCGTGGAACCAACGAAATAATAGGAAAGTTTAATAATGGAAATTTTTTTAAGTGTTATTGTATTGCTAAGTAAATACGACTTATGGGTCATAAAAAAAGAATTAAAAAATCTACTACTAAATTCTCAATCATTCAGTTTATACATTACAATATCAAATTATTCCTAACTTTGGAAATGAAATTCTTAACAAAATCAAAGATAATGTATTTACAGCTTGATCAGCAAATAAGCACTGATTTCAAAATTAAATATCTGTACAAAAAAGATCCATAGAATTATGAGGTAAACTAAACGTTTATCAGCAAAACTGTAAAAATAGTGTTCAAAAGTTAGAAAACTTAGCTACAAAAATCGTTAACAAATGGCGCTCTGAGCTGAAAACTCTTTCACTGAAAGGAGTCTTTAAAAAAACCCAATAAAGTGATGCGGTCTTTGCAATCAAAATACAATTTTTTCCACATTGTCACCGTTCAAAACAATGAGGTGGTGTAATCGAACAATGGAATTTGACATCACGTCTTGCAATGTCTCAACGGAAATGGAATAACCTACAACACCAATCAACGATTCAAGCTCATCTAGATTGGCGGGATTGTTTCTATAGACAGTGCCTTTCAATGCTCCTCACAGAAAGAAGTCCCAAGGAGTCAGATCGGGAGTCATTTTTCATTTTTGACGTCACACTGAAAGCGTCTATGAGCATTGTGATTAAAGCGCTATCTGTAAACGATTTTAGTAATTAAATTTTCTAAACTTTTGAACAGCATTTTTACAGTTTTGCTAATAAACGTACAGTTTACCGCATAATTCTATCGATCTTTGTCGTAGAGATATTTAATTAAAAGTAAAGTTTATGGTACGGCGCCAAATTTGAATTTTTTTCTTTATGAATTTTTAAAACATGGTAACCCCTGCTTGACCTGTGGCTATCCTATGGCAACCATGAAGTGGTCTATTAAGGAAGGGTCAGGGGTCGCTCTTTTCTTCTTTGCACTCTTTACATTAGTGAGACGTTTTTTGTTACTGTTCCCTTCGGGAACCTCGTGCCTATATACACGCCGTAAACGTGCGATTTGCCTGGCGAGGAATGACTAGGTAAATTATTTCGTTCATTTCTTGACCATTTTTATGTATTCTTTTTGCGCTTTAAATATGTGTAATATTTGTTAATCGGGGGTTGGGGGGCTGCCCCCATTCGAATTATTATCCTGTGTTCCATTAAGTTATCCCGTGTTCTAATTCAAATTCTTTATCCTGTATTCCATTAAGTTATCCCATGTTCCAATAGAAATATTTTATCCTGTGTTCTAATTCAAATTATTTTACTAATATTTGTTGGGTTTGGGGGTTGGGGAGCTGCCCCCCAATTAGAACTATTATCCTGTGTTCTATTAAGCTATCCCGTGTTCTAATATAATATAAATCCTTTATCCTGTGTTCTAATTCAAATTATATAAGTAAAAATTGCTTTTTAATGATATGTCACTATCCGGTGTTCTAATTCAAATTATATAAGTAAAAATAGCTTTTTAATGATATGTTATTATACTGTTTTCTAATACAAATTATTCTTTAAATCTTTTGGAAAATTCGTTGAATTTCATGGAATTTTGTCTCATTTTGCATTAAAATATATTAATTTCTACCCTTTTTAAAACCATTATCAGCTTTAAAGACTTTTTTTTTCTTCCTTAATTTTATTAATTAAATTTTTTTTTGACCACATGGGTTTAATAGCGCCATTTTTTACCAATCCAAGATGGAAGACAATAGGCGAATTTTGTAGAATTTGGCGATATTTTGGCGCAGTTTGGCGATGGTCCTTACCATAAACTTTACTTTTACCATACTATGGATTGTAGTGTACAGGCATACGACAAGGGTAGAAACACGAAAGGAAAATATAAAAGTGTAAAATATAGAAAAATTTCTTTATCTCATGCAATCTATGTATAACTGCAATGTTAGTATTGCTTATTTTCTGCATCTTCAAAAACACAGGAAAAATCTACAAAAGCATTTAAACATTACTTTCAAACCATTATGCTACAATCGTTGGGAAGTCATAATAGATACGATTAGACAATATATATATATATATATATATATTCTACTTCCTATATTTATCATGACCGATCAGATGCTTTTTTAAAAATTTAAATCATATTTCGTTTAATAAACCTGTTATAAATGTAGTGAGGTGCGATCTCATATGTTAAGATCTCCTTTGTATGATATCAAACGAAATGTTTAAGATACTGAATCATTAATCGATAACAATTTCTCTTTTTCTTTACCTACCACTTTTATTAAATAAAAAAAACTTTTAAAAAATTTATTCCTAGGCACCTCGATAAACCTATTGAAAATTCAGCAAAAATATATCAAGAAAGCTTTTTGAATTAAAAGCTATAATCGAAAAAAAAGTTAAGGTATGTGGGTTGCGCCTGTCCATGTCAAGAACACTGCAAGACATTCGTCTACTACAAAAGTGGCAGTTCTTGAATCAGATTATTGTAAGTATTGCTCGTTACATGGAGGTAGAAATTCATTCTAGCGTCTTGCAATGGCACGTTTCACACCAAATTGGCGATATTTAGCAACATTGCATTTACCGTTGAAAACAAATTCGAGAAATAATTCACGAAGATGAAAATCATTAGCCCACTGGAAATATCTGATATTTTTGTCATATGTGTGCAAAGAATAAAGCAAATCAAATAGAAAAATTATTGTATGTCTAAACGATTGTCCAAGAGAAAAAATAATAGGGCGTAAGATCATGCATGACCAAATATTAATCGTTTTCATTTCGTCTTAAATTTTTTATAAGTTATTAATATCGAATTATCCGCATCAAAAGCGACGTAATCCGGTTAATTTAACATAAAAAAATAACATACACTGATGGAAAAAAAAATCCCTACTCTAGGAAGGAGCTGTGCTAGATAAACGAAATTTGGTAGGCGTGTTTATAAATCTGAAAGGACGTTGATTGAAGTGTGGAGCTAGAAGCGACACTATGAACATGCAAATGAGGTTTGCTTTAAATAAGCGCTGTAAGGTTCGTGATCGTTATTTACAGTTGAGATTTGACGTAGTGGGTTAATGTTAGTCAAGGATGCCTCTAAGAAAACGAAGAAGCCATTATCAACAGCTCACTCAATTTGAACGAGGTCGTGTTGTAGGCCTACGAGAAGGTGGGTTTTCTTTTCGCGATATTGCTGGAAGACTTGGCAGGAATGTATCCACTGTGCATGAGTATTGACGGCAGTGGTCAAGGGAAGGTACTTCCTCAGGAAGACCAGGTTCCGGGCGGCCACATGGTACTACTGAGAGGTAAGACAGTCGTATTCGGCGTACGGCTGTGGCTAATCGTACTGCGTCTGCAGCTGAAATTCGAGCTGCAGTTGGCACCACAGTGACACAACGAATTGTTACAAATCGGTTACTTCAAGGACAGCTCCGAGCCAGGCGCCCTGTACAGTGCATTCCACTGACTCCAAACCACTGCCGTTTGAGACGTGAGTGGTGTCAAACTAGAGCTCATTGGAGAACGGAGTGGATATCTGTTGTGTTTTCTGATTAAAGCCGGTTCTGCCTTGGTCGCAGTGATAGCCGTTTGTTGGTTAGAAAGAGGCCAGGTGAACGCCTGCTAGTGACCTGTCTGCGGCCTAGACACACAGGGCCTACTCCTGGAGTTATGGTTTGGGGAGCAATTTCGTATGACAGCAGTAGCACTTTCGTGATTATCCCACTCACCCTGATTGCAAATTTGTACATCAGTCTAGTGATACAACCTGTTGTACTGCCATTCATGAACAGCATTCAAGGAGGTGTTTTCCAACAGGATAACGCTCGCCCTCATACCGCTGTTGTAACCCAACATGCACTACAGAGTGTCGACATGTTGCCTTGGCCTGCTAGATCACTAGATCTTTCTCCAATCGAGCACGTATGGGATATCATTGGACGACAACTCCAGCGTCATCCACAACCAGCATTAACCGTCCTTGCATTGACCGCCCAAGTGCAACAGGCATTGAACTCCATCCCACAAACTGATATCCGACACCTGTACGACACAATGCATGAACGTTTGCATTCACAATTCTGGCGGTTACACCGGTTACTAAGGTACCAACATTTCACATTTGAAATGGCTCTTCTCGCCAATGGCTCTATCTGTGATCTTGAAACTTTAATCAATTAAATATTATTACGTATGTTACGTATCTGTGATGCTGCTTCCCAGCATGATTGGTTCCTTCACTGGAAAGAATGTTTTACAGTATTCTTTACTGGATGCTCTTAGAAATGATCCCAGAGCTTGGCGACTTTGGCGACGAAATGGAAAGTACCCGAAACATCGAGAATTTTCCCGATTCGTCCATCAGGAACCGATATATGTCCAGACGCGCCCTGATTGGTCGAGACATTTCTAGCCACGCCTCTTGGGACTATATAAGGGCCATCGTTTCAAGCTGAGTAGAGTAGTCGGAATCGATAGCAGATAGTGAGTCCTCCAGAGGAGAAAACAAGAAGCGGCGAAGCCACGCAAGTGCTGAACTGAGCTGTGTGCCTTGTAGTCTATTGAGGAAGCAGCGTCGAGTACTATAGCTAGTACTGCAGATATTGTTACTACTTGAGAGTTACTGTTGCTGTTGTGTGCTGCTGTGTGTTCGTCTCGTCTGTAAATAAACGTCTGTGTTGTGTTCGGCAACTAAAGGACTGATCATTCTGTGTGCTCTTCATCTCATCTCTAATACCATATACACCCACTATATGAAGGGTAAAAAGAACCCGACGGATTAATATAGGAAATCCGTAACAATTTTGGTGTCAGAAGTGGGATAGTGGTCAACAGTGTATGGTGCTGACGAGATCCCAAGCAAAAATGTCGGAATCAGAAAACGACAAGTTCAAAAAGCTTTTTGCTGTCATGAACGTAATAAAAACCGGACAAGAATAAATGAAAGCCGGACAAGAAGAAATGAAGAAAGAAATTTCATCGACGAAAGAAATTTTAGAGGAGAAACTCGCCAGCATGGGTGATAGAATTACTCACGTTGAAGAGAATTTCTCAAGAATAGAAGATCAAGTTAATAAAATGGAAGAAATGATTGAGCAGAAAATAATCGAGAAGATAGAAGAAAATCTGGACCAGAAGATTCGAGCAGGCATCGGAAAAGAATTTGAACAGAAATTTAGGAAGGAGATTGAATGCCTGAAGCAGCAGATTTCAAATGGGGAGGAGGACTCTAAAGTGACATTTACACCTTCCTTAGTAATGATTAAATTATCGACTTTCGATGGGAAAACATCCTGGCAGGTGTACAAAACACAGTTTACGATGGTAGCGGAAGCTAATGGATGGAATCCTCAAGCCAAAGCTTTCCACCTAGCAGCTTCATTAAGAGGAGACGCGGCTGACATTCTCGAGACTCTTACCGATGAACAAAGACATGATTTTCAAGCCCTACTGAGTGCACTTGAGCTGCGATTTGGCAGACGTGCACTAAGGCAGTGATTCTCAACCTGTGGGGCGCGCCCCCCTAGGGGGGCGGCAGTACACTGATGGGGGGGCTCGAGCATATCCAAGAGAAAATGTTATTTAAAAAAATTGATTAAATGACTAAAAGGAAAAACACACACACATACAAAACAAAATACATTTCGACGTATTTAATAATTAACTTATTAAATTAAAACAACTTACTAAATCAAAAACAAATTTAATAATTATTAGTGATTTCCTTGGGCCTGTCTTGCAGAGCAAAGTTTTTCGAAGGAGCGTTTAATATTAGAAATAGACACTCTCAGTTCTTTTTCTATATTTAGCTGAGATCTATACTTTGTCTTCAAAGAAGCCACCGCAGAAAATCCAGTTTTACAAAGGTAAGATGTTGAAAATGGTAGTAGAATACGAAATGCCTTTGTTTTTAGTGCAGAAAACTCATCATCCACTTCTGCCTAAAATTCGAAGAGTGATTTATCACTAAATTGTCTTTTGGTTTCTCCGCTTCCCGTGAAGTCTATGAAGGTTTCTTCCTTATCAATTGAGAGTCCTTCGGGAGCATTTTGAAATGGATCCCTCACCCGCTTGCAACTTGTTATCAGTTTGTCGTCAGCAAGAAAGTTCTTTTTAAAATTCTTTGCTATCATTGCCAAATGATTTTCAATGGTTACAAAAACAACTTTTACATGTTGTTCTTCAGCCTTGTAAGTTTTAATACAATCATTCAAATTTGCAAACATTGTTAAGTTTTCTTGCTTTAAATTTCTGCTCCACAATTCCAATTTCCTACAAAAAGCATTAACTTTATCACTCGTATCCAATATATGTGTATTTGCTCCTTGCAGTTGAAGATTCAAGTTATTTAATTTCTCGAATATGTCGACCATGTAGCTCAATTTCATCACAAATAAACTATCGCGAAAATTCTCAGCTTCCGATCTGTTTTCCTCTTCTAAGAAAACGGCGATTTCTTCTCTTAATTCATAAACACATTGCAAAAATTTCCCTCGTGATAACCATCTTTCCTCGCAATAGAATAGTAAAGTAACAGTAAATAGTAAAATAGTACTGCACCTATGTCTTTACAAAGTGCGGAAAAGATTCTTGATTTCAGGTTTCCCATTTTTACATAATTTACTACGGTTACAACCGTAGTTAACACAATATTCAAACCAGGATTCATTTCTTTGGAAGCCAAAGCTTCTCTGTGGATCATGCAATGTATCCAGACCTACTATGGCGATTTTTGTTTCACAAGTGCTTGAATACTTTGGAATCTTCCGGACATAGAATGAGCACCATTGGTGTATATTCCGACGCAATTTTTCCATTCTATGTTTGCCTAGTTCATAAAATCATTTAAAATAGCAAATAATGCGAGTGCCGTTGCTTTGAGTTCTATTGGTTTGCAGAAAAGTAATTCTTCTACTATTGACAAATCATCACAGAATCTAACATAGGCAATTAAATGAGCATCTTTATTACTATCTGTTGCCTCATCGAATTGTATTGAAAACAATTTGTCACGTAACTTCGAGAAAAGCTGGCACTGTACATTTTCAGTTATATTACCAATACGACGAGCAACAGTACCATTTTAAAGAGGTGTGGACTGCAATTGTTTTGAAAAATTATCTCCAAACATAATTTCTACAATCTCAATTGCTGACAGAATAAGCTATTCACCAATGGTATGAAGTGTTTTTACATCTAGCTATTTTATATGTAACTTTGTAAGAGGCAATTAAAGCTTTTTCATTCACCGACAAGGCTTTTTTAAACAATGATTTTTGCTTTTCATATGATTTTAATTTTAATTCGAAGAATTCTAGGTTTGTTTACGTACTCACTATGAAGTGTTTCCAAATATCGTTTAAGTTTATTGGGTTTCATGCTGTCTGCCACCAACATTTTTGAGCAAATGATACACAGGAGCCTTTCTTCTTCATTTACTTCAGTACTATTGAACCCAAAATTTAAGTATTCTTGAGAATATTTTCTTGATTTTATTTTCGAAACCACGCTCGTCGGTGTACTTGTTGATGCTTGTCTATTGTCTAATACTCGCTTACGACCGCTTAAAAATTTATCCATGATTCTGCATAAGTCTGCTGCCGTGAATATTTAATACGGTGAATTGCAATTACACGAAAATATATATAACATACACATTCAGAATGGATTCAATAGCGATAGAAGGATCGACTCGAATGAGATTATCTGGAATTGAAATTGGCGTCATAGAACTTTCTCCTTCTCCCTATGAGAAAACATTTGTTCACATCTGCACACGCTCCTAACTTAACTTTTAAACTGACCAGACAAATTCTAGATAAATCGAAACTTCTCGCGAAACCGTGAAAATGCCCGACATGACGGGGCGCAAGAGCAATAAAAAGGCATAGGATTCTTGTTTTTTCAATACTGAGGATCGGTGTTGCAAAATGGAAATAAATTTCCGTATTCTTGGTAATTTGTAAAGTTTAAAATTAAGGTTAAAGTGTAGGTTTAGCGCCAAAATACTCAAAATACATTATTATTGTATACATTTTATTGGATGCGGTGTGAAGAGGGGGGGGGCGATGAAAATTATGATTGAAAATTGGGCCGTGAATACTAAAAGGTTGAGAAACACTGCACTAAGGAATACAGTCGACTGCAGCTAAAATCCCGCTATCAAAAAGCGGGGGAGATTCTCCAAGAATTGGCTGCCGACATTCAGCGACTTTCCCATCTTGCATTTTCGGATTGCCCGTTTGAGACACGTCAAGATCTGGCTCTCCAGCACTTCATCGATAGTGTGCGGGATCCGGAGACACAGAAAGTTCTTAGACTAGCAGATATCAAGGACATCGGATCTGCATTAGTTTATGCACATAAAATAGAGGCTGCCCAATTAGCCACACGTAAGGATCGGCACACAATCCGATCAGTTTCCACTCCGGATTCGGAATCTCATTTTATGAAGCAAATCCAAGAGCTGCGACGAGAAATCCGGAGGCTGAACGATCGTAAAGGAGGCTGTAATACCGAAATTCAATGTTGGACTTGTGGTAAAGTCGGACACGCCAGTAGAAACTGCCGATCACCTAGGGGTGGTGGAAATAATCTTCCACCACATCAGGGAAACTAATATGTGGCCATCTCGTGGGGCGGAGGTGTCCAGATAGTCAAAAACCCCGTTTCAAAGTGTTTCATATCTCTTCATTAAGTGGCGGCGACAATGGACTTTACGTGATAGGTCAGATTAGTAATATTTCGTGCCGTATGGTTGTCGACACTGGAGCTAATATGACAATAATAAGAAAAGATCTGGCCCAGAAATTAAAAAGATGATATGGACGCCGCCCCACATTACCTTACAGACAGTGACGGAAGACAAGATTCATGTTCATGGTCAACCTCACCATACGCTTTGGAAATGTCAACTACCACCACACGGCATTTGTAGCAGAAATTACCGACTCTTGTATTCTCGGACTGGATTTTCTGCAGAAATGCGACTTTAAACTGGATTTTGGAAATAGTAAAATGTTTTCGAAATTTGAAGACATAACTCTTTTTGGACTACGAGCTGAACTCGAATCCAGCCAGAAAATAATAGCCAAAATTGACATATATTTATCGCCAAGGACTAAATGTGTAATACCCGGTTTGATAGCAGATAACCGAAAATTCCGATTTGGTATAATGGACTATCCTGACATAGGCAGTCCCAGAGAAGGAGTGCTGGTAGCTTCTTCGGTAGTGGACCTTTCAAAGCCAGTTATTCCAGTGAGAGTGGCTAACATCAGTAATAAGACAAAAATTATCCGGAAAGGACAGGTGCTAGCAGCTTGTGCTCCAGTCACTTGCGTATAAGTCAGGACGTTTCTTCAGACGATTTAGCCCGAGAATTGCTAAAGGATACTGATTTGGATGAAAGCCAGAGGTGTGCTGCTGGAGAGTTGGTTAAAGAATTCCAAGACTTATTTTCTCGAACATCTGAGGATTTTGGAAGGACTAAACTAGTAAAACACCGAATTGATACGGGAGATCACCCTCCTATAAGGCAGCACCCCAGACGACTACCTATCGCTAAGCAAGAAGAAGTCAAAACACTAATTCATGAAATGCGAGAAAATGAAATCATAGAGCCGTCATCAAGTCCTTGGGCATCCCCCATCGTCTTAGTGAGGAAGAAAGATGGCTCTACTAGATTTTGTGTGGACTACCGCCGGTTAAATGATGTTACCAAGAAGGACAGCTATCCTTTGCCAAGGATAGATGATATGCTCGATACCCTTGCTGGCAATACCTGGTTTTCCACCCTGGATCTTAAGAGCGGGTATTGGCAAGTAGAAATCCATCCTGAAGATAAAGAGAAGACGGCTTTCACCACAGGACAGGGATTATGGCAGTTTAAGGTTATGCCTTTTGGCTTGTGCAATGCGCCGGCAACATTTGAACGCCTTATGGAAACAGTTCTTGGAGGGCTCTCTTACGAAGCTTGCCTAGTTTACCTCGATGACATCATCATCATGGGGCGTTCTTTCGAAGAACATCTTCAAAACATTAGGCGTGTATTACAAAGACTAAAGGAAGCTAACCTGAAGTTAAGCCCCTCCAAGTGCCACCTATTTGGACGGAAAGTCGCTTCTCTTGGGCATATTATTTCGGCGAAAGGTGTTCGAACAGACCCGGATAAAATATCGGCCGTAAAAGACTGGAAATGCCCGACGTATGCTCACCAACTTCGAAGTTTCTTAGGTTTATGCACGTATTATAGGAAATTTGTGAAGAACTTTTCAACAATTGCTAGACCACTCCATAAGCTGACCGAGGCGAGGCAGAAATTCATTTGGACTGACGAGTGTGAAAACGCCTTTAACAAGCTCAAAGACGCCCTAACATCTGCTCCAGTTTTGGCATATCCTGAAGTTGGAAAACAATTTATTCTGGATACGGATGCAAGCGATGAAAGCATCGGAGCTGTGCTGTCCCAAGAAATAGATGGGCAGGAGCGCGTCATTGCCAATTTCAGTAAGTGTCTGTCCAAACCGGAAAGGAATTATTGTGTGACCAAGAAGGAATTTCTTGCCATCGTAAAAGCCGTAGCGAACTTCCATCCTTACCTCTACGGTCGAAAGTTTCTGCTTCGTACCGACCATGCTTCATTAACCTGGCTACTGAATTTTAAAAATCCAGAAGGTCAAATAGCCAGGTGGATACAAAGACTTCAGGAATACGACATAGAAATTCGCCACAGGAAAGGATCAGCCCATGGAAACGCAAATGCTCTTTCGAGAAGATCCTGCTCAGAGAATTACAAATACTGTTCTAGGGTTGAGCAGAAATTTGGCTTGGTAGGTCCTGTAATTCGCCAAGTTGTAACTCCATCAAAATCGGAATTAGTTCCATGGAGTGACGAGAGCATCCGAAAAGAGCAACTAGCTGATCCTGAAATAAAACCAATTATAGAATTTAAAGAGTCATCAAACGGAAAGCCCAGCTGGCAAGATATCGCCCCTTTTCATCCTACAACGAAACGTTACTGGGCTCTTTGGGACTCCCTCCATTTGAGAAATGGTGTACTGTATCGCAAGTGGGAATCTGACAACGGAAAATCGCAAATCATCACACTTAAGTGAAAATATTCTACGAAAAAAAATCTACAAAGAACACAAAATTTGAAAAACTGTTTCAACAGTTATATATCATACTGATATAATAGGGAGCAAGCAGTATTTCGATTATTTAAATCATGCCATTTTCACAGCATGCATAAGATTATTAGCCATATGCAATGGAACTTAAAAAGGAGCAATCATAATTATATATACTAAATTTTTGTTCAAAAAATAATGGGGCTAAATTCGGTGTTAATTTGGTTTCGTGAAAGCACGATCAGTTAAAAACTAGAAGAGGCAAAAATTCTTTAAGAAGCGTAAGGATTCTTTAACCAATATGAAGCTGAATTGTCACCAGAATTTAGTTTAATAGTGAAAAATATCGACTATGGCAGAAAACATTTGGTACTCCGTAATTGCAGATGCACATTACAGTTTTTATAATTATTTTTAAGAAAACGATATTTTCATACATACAGTTATATACACTGTTGTCGTTCCAAACCTTCTTGTCTTAACACCGAACATACGAAGTCCTGTTATGAAAATCGGAACTGACAGTTTTACGCAGCTGTAGAGAGGTTCTAGATCGGGTCAATATAGAAAGCACAGGGAACGCCAATATATTGAAAATATTTCAATGCGTATACGGTAACCTCATTTTCAGGATTAAAAACAAAATTTTCTGCGAGTTTCAGTATTTCATGCATAATTGCATACAAAAAGCGCCAATTATTCGCCTATCGGTAACTTATAGTACTATTATTATTACTGTTTTTTAACAAAATTGAATTTCTTATGTCTTTAACAGTTTGCATATGAAACATAGTTGCATTTCGACCTTTCGCTTTAGTTATAGATGCCGCCAAGCTGAAAAAGTTATTATATAGCTACACTGCTACTTCTGTAATACCACCTGGTAAAGCAGGTCGTTGCTTCTCTCCTTTTAACATGCAACGCATGGCGCTAGTGTCACGCACTCACTATGAATCAGTCTCATCTGAGGAAGGCGGCAGGTACTGGGCACCAGAATCCCGCGATTGGGAGGCCCTCTACTAGGATTATGAATTAAAATATTATTCTGAACAATAATATTGTTACACATGCAAAAAGGTTTACACTCCTGTTTCTATGTGGCTGGCTGATCATCGATTGATGCCTTTATAAGACGAAGATCGCAGTGATATAAAAAGGTGGGAAAAGCTCATTCATGAAAAATGAATCCGCAAGATCGATTAATGAAGAACATTTGATTTTAATAAATCAAACACTAAGAATCGTTCGAAAAAATCGACCGAATTCGTTCTAAAATTAA
>JAPMOQ010038344.1:0-16302 GCA_026543055.1 Argiope trifasciata
AATGCTTCACATTCGCTGGCATAATTCCTTTTTATGCCTGGACACATTCACAGACAGAACACAGAATAACAACCAGGCTCGAACTCAGGATCCTCAGCATGGTAGGCAGACACGCTGACCCTAAGCCAGGACGCAGGCGAGAATAATAAGAAGAAATAGATTGTTAAAAGTAAGAGCAATTTCTGCTCTCGCAAGATCTTGACATTTACATTTTCTGTTAAATTTATAGACATTTTAATGTAAAATTTTATATTTGATGTAAAGAATTGAAAAACTCCTCCAAACTGTTAACCTTGTAAGGAGAATAACATTCAAAATTAAGGAAGAAAGATATATAGAACTATTCGTCGGTTTCGAGGCTCGAGCTGAAAGTCTGCGGAAACCAGCGTCGCTCTGTCCGCCACGCCACACATTCTCGCCTCTTCGGCGTGGTGGTGGCCTGGTGGTAAGGTATCGGCTTCAGAACCGGAGGATTACATGTTGGAGACCCAATTCCGCCGAAGAACTATCGTGTGAGGGGGTCTCTTGCACGTTGAATCTGTCTAATCAAACGTCCTCCCACTGGTGTGGTGTGGAAACGGGAATGCCAGCCCAGGTGTCATCCTCGTCATCTGGCCATGGTTCAAAAAGTCGAGGTCCGTCCCCAAATAGTCCTAGTGTTGCTTTACAACGGGATGTTAATATAACTAAACTAAACTAAACATTCGGAGAGGTGTACGCGGAACCATACGCAGTTTTATTAAATAATGGCAATAGTGTCTCAAAGCACAATGCTAAGAATTGGAAAGATTTACGCGCATGTGCAAGATATTGCCACTTAATATTTTTACTGAGTTTCAAGAGGTTTTGAAGTCGGATTTTATTTTTAATTAACAAGAATCGGAAGAATTCTTCATGAATTTTACATTATTATGGTGAATGAAATGAAGGTGTCCAACAACATGAAAAACGCTGGTTATCAACCCCATTGACGAATTTTTACTGTTGTTATTTTTTGTAGTTCAGACTTTCCTCTTTCTAAAACATTTCAGCTTTTCTAGGAAAAGGAAGGCCTGACCTTCAGCTCTCATATTTTTCAGCTAAAATGTGTCTTTCACTTCCATTTTCACAAATCATTTCCATACAAATTCACCACCATTAACATGATATCTCAAAATCTAATAGATGTATTTGGATAAAAATTTCAGCGCGTGTTTTAAATAATATGGGAAATGAAATGAACCAACAGTTTCATTGTGGGGGAAACACTTTTTCATTTATAAGTGTTTTTAGAAAAATTAAGCTGTGAATTTATGGAAAAAATCTCTATATACGTATAATTTTCCGCCATCACTTCTTTGCATCCCATCATTTTTCTTAGATTTTGGTCCATTACATTCTATAACATGTATACAAAGAAAAATAGGACTGCTGCATCACCATTTAGTGTAGAGCGTCAACCGTTTTCGTTAAATTTCACTATAATGTACTACAAATTTTCCTATTTCTCCAAATATAATATAATTTAAAATCATTTTATTGTATTTATATTATTTTGAATCCTAATTGACAATACATCTGAAAACAACAGTTTTTTTAAAAAATCCAATTTTTCAAAAATTTTCCTACGAACGCAGTCGGATGCCTTAAAAAATTAAATAAAGAAAAATCCTTGGTTTCGAGACCCGAACTGACGACCTGTAAAAAGCAGCGCAACAAGCTCGCTCTAGCCCCCAGGCCGCACACCCTTTCTGCAGTTTATCTAAAAAATAACGAAGATCTGGTCCATGGGCACAATGCCGAGCGAAAGGAATGATACATGCACATGTGGAAGATTTTGACATTTAAATTTTCTATCAAACTTTTTTTGACATAATAAAATTAGAAAATGCATAGTAAATATTGAAATTGTGTGGAGAATAATATTAATAAGTTATGTATATAATTGTTTTAAACTTAATTCCTACTTATTTTTTGTATATCTTATTGTATATTATTTATGATCGGGTGACGTGTCAGTAATCTCAAAGTTCGGCGACTTTAGGACTTAGGCGACTTTAGCAAACTTGGGAAACATTTGGGGACATATCTGGAACCCCCCGATGTCGCCCCCTTCTACAGAGGCCAAACTGAAACTCTTCGGGGCGGTTAAACGAGTTTAAAGGAGCACTCGGCGAAAAATACTTCTCACCCTTTTAATTCATTTAACAGCCCCAAATCTCTCTCCCCCTGTCGAATGGGGTGATATCGGGGGGTCAGCGCCAATAGGATGAAATGTCTTGCACGGAATAAAAAAGGAAATGCGTAATTAGCTGACATCAAATTATCAGTATCAAGTAAATGACATCCATCTATAGGTATCATCAAACCACCATTTGTTTAATAAAAAGAATTCTTGATCCATGGATACAACCATTTATTTTAAATATCTTCACAAAATCTTGCTCCAACTACATTGTAAAGTGATCAATTTTTTCATACATTGCTCTCATTCTTTATAGCAAAAATATTGCTACGAACCTGTCATTTTGCTTTCCTGCGCTAACATTGTCATCGTAAAGAAGACTGATTTACAGTCATCTGTTTTGAATAGTGCCCGATTGTGATGTCAGAGATTGCCTATCTTGGCAACAAACTTAGTGGCCAGTTGTCGACACCCGAAGCATCGAGAATGTTCCCGATCCGTCCAGTAGGAACCGAGATATATCCAGAATACTTCTGATTGGTCCAGAAGGTTTTAGCCTCCACTTCAACTGCTATGTACAAGGCCAGCCATCGGAGTCTAAGTGCGGCGATGGTCGAAAGAGTGGACCTGAGCTGACAGGTCCTGAAGAAGAGTTCTGCCTGTGGTCTAGCGTCGTTATTGTGGTCTACTGTCTGCAGCAGAGTACTGCTGCGAGCTGTCCTGTGTGATGGTCTCGGATGTATATAGTTGTCTTCAGTCGATAGTTGTGCTGTAAGTATATGTCGTATTTTTGCTGTCCTGTAAATAAACGCCGTCTACTAAAGGAATGATCATTGTGTGCTCATCTCTTCTCACACCATATACACCCACTATACAGGTTAAAGAGCCTAGCGGATTAGTAGGATAGGAAATCCGTAACAATATCTTATGACACAAGGCTTATAGAGGCAAGGCAAGACAAAAAAGTTCTCCTTTCTGTTGCCCTGTTTAAAAAATGTCACACAAAAGAAGAAACTGACATCAATGCTTCATACTTTTCTCGAGGTATCCTCAACTACACTCGTTTCTATTTCAGGAAATAAGTTGTTATAGTATTCCTTACAAATGAATGCAAGGTGAATAGTAATAATTGTGTATCTGACAGTCAACTTCTGTCATTTCAGGCGAAAATAATTGCTCATATCTATAATTTCTTGAAAAAAGGGAAAGAATTTAAAATTTTTATTTTCAAATCTGTCTGGGAAATATATATTCTATATATATGAAAAAAAATTCAAGGAATGATTAAAACTATAATTCCTAAGATTTAAAATCTCGAAACTTGTTCCACATACAGCTCTCAGAAATAAGATGTTTTTCCCCCTGTGCATTTTTGATATCATGCAGTTTCTACAGGAGCTTAAGGTATCTGACTAAGTAGAAAATGCTGGTTATCGACCACATAGGCGAATATATATATTTTTTTGTTATTTATTGTACTTCAGACGTTCCTCTTTCCAAAATAGTTTATCATTTCTGGGAAAAGGAAGGCACGAACTATCATACATCGGAATTTCACGTTAAATATATTTTCCAGCAAAAGTTTGTCTATCACTTCATTTCCACAAAACTTTAATTTTCACGAAAATTCTCCACCATTCACATGATATCCCAAAAACTAATAGAGTTACTTACATAAAAATGTCAGCGTCTGTTTTAAATAATATGGAAAATGAAATGAACAAAGTTTTATTGTTGGTGAAATACTTTCTCATTTTAAGGTGTTTTTAGAAAAATTAAGTTGCAAATGGATGGAAAAAATGCATCTATAAGCGAATTTTTACCAATAACTTCTTTGCCTCTCAGGATTTCTCTTAGATTTTGGTTCATTTCTCATTCATCATTTTGTTCCATAATTGTGTGCATAGAAAAATAGGATTGCTGCATTATATTTCTGAAAATATAATACATTTTCCTCTTTTTCAAAATGTATTATATTTTCAGATGTTTTTGTATTTTTAGTAGTTTGCTTTATAATTGAAAATAAATCTAAAGGCCCTAGTTTTAAATAGTTTTTAAAGAAATCCGGTTTTTCAAAAATTTTCATTCGAACTTAGTCGGATACCTTAATTAAGAATTTTAAAAATGACTTTAATTTAATTTAAATGAATTTTATTCTATACTGTTAAGTGTATTAACATATGTAATTATTGGACCTTTAACATATTATTGCGTCTCAGGCTGTTGTTTGGAGGAATAGTTTAAAATGAATATTTTTCCCCTCACATTTCTAAAACCATTCCATTGCGGAATTCCCAAACTTGTATGAGAAATGTATACTTGCATACTTCTAAAAATTCTCATCAAAAAGTTCATTCAATGTAAATAAGGTTATTCTAATCCTTGTCACTGCCACTGCATCTATCATACACAAAGATTGTTATAATTAATTATAATGTTCCATATTGCTTAATGGGGTTTCTCCTCCTGAGCTCAGAAAGAAGTTATAAAGTAACTAGCATATAAATGCAGTCTCTTACTTGGTGATTTTATAAAAAATTTGTATTATTAATGCAAACATTTTTGCAAGACAATTATCTACAGATGTGTACATGAGATTATATTTTCTAAAATTTAGACACATTTTTGTTATTTGTTAGCATGCGTGAAAAAGTGTTCTCTTCTTTCATTTCTCTTTTTTTCATGGCATCATTATGAATAGTGCAGCACATATAGATTTAATTACATTACACTAAAGTAAGTAAATATTAAAAGTGAAGAATGTTTTTGATAAAGCAATACCATATTTAATATTTGCTTATTTTTGTGTAGCGCTTTTGAAATGGTTAACATAATTAGAAGAGAAGTAATGGTTTTTGACTATCTTCTTTGTATACTTAAAGTAGCAAAAAATATACTAATATAAATCTTTGAATAAAGTATTTTTTGGATAAAAAACATCTCAAAAAATCAAAAAATACATTTTTTAATTGCTTCTTCTATAACATACAAGCATCATTTGATGTTAAGTAAATACTTTTTTTCATTTTATATATTGTATATTTACATACTATTTGAATTATTTTACTGTCAGAAGAGGAGAGAGCACAAGATTTATCACTTTTGATCCATTTTTTAAACCCATTTATGCCGACTGTTCCCTTTTGGAACACCCCTCACATAAAAGTTAGTTTTATTATGTTTTTTTTACCTAACAATGATTTATAGTTTTATTTCAAACTTTCAACCTCTTTTTTTATTTCGAATAATACTGCCAATGATGATTCTATAGTTTCTCTGGAATTTAAAGCACGAAAAATTAAATTTAAAGCATGAAAAATCGAAAATAAAATATTTCTATCCAATTTTAACAGTTTTATTTCAAATTTTCTGTACCAAGTTCAAGCACATGCGCAGATGTCATTGAATCTCTTAGCATGGAGATTTTGGACCAGATTCCCAGGGTCAGTAAAACCCTCATTGACGAAGAAAAAACACAAGACACTCCAGTTTCTCCACAAGTATGTGGCTGGTTGGCTAGAGAGACGGACCGAGTCTCAGATTTTTCTCGTCTTCAGTTCAAATTTCGAAATTGAACACATGATTTATTTTCAATTTCCTAACTTTATTTTTATTTTGAATTACATTTCAAATAGTGATTGTATAGTTGCTCTGGACTATTTAACGCCAGAAAAATTGAAAATAAAATTATTCTATGCAATTTTTATATTTTTATTTCAAACTTTCTGCGCCAAACTCACGTACCTGAGCAGATGTCATTAATATTCATAGCATTGAGGTTTTGGATAAGATTCAGAGAATCCGTGAAACCTGACAGACGTATTCAGATGGCGAGAAAGTCCAGTTTCTCCTGAAGTGTGTGGCTTGATGGCTAGAACGACGGACCATGACTCAGATTTTTGCTCTTTCTCAGTTCCAATCTCGAAAGCGCACAATGGATTTATTTGCATTTATCCTATTTTAGTTTTATTTTGAATAATATTTCGAGTAGTGATTCCATAGTTGTTCTGTTCCATTTAACGCAGAAATATCGAAAATGAAATATTTCTACCCAATTTTTGAAGTTTTATTTCAAACTTTCATTGCCCTGTTCACGCACATGTGCAGATGTCATTGCTATTCATAGCATTGAGATTTTGGATCACATTCCCAGCGTCTGTAAAACCCTGACTGCCGTATGAAGGTAAGTCATAGAAGATCCTCCAGAAGTATGTTGCTTGCTGGCTAGAGCGAAGGACCGATATTCAGATTTTTGAAGTTCGTCATTTCGACTTTCTAAGAGTCACAATGGATTTATTTGCATTTTTCTTATTTTATTTTTATTTTGAGAAACATTTCGAATAGTGATTCTATAGTTGTTCTGAACTATTTCACGCCTAAAAAATCGAAAATAAAATATTTCTTTCCAATTTTAACAGTTTTCTTTCAAACTTTAAAATCATGCACATGCGCAGATGTCATTGATTCTCTTAGCATGGAGATTTTGGACCAGATTCCCAGCTTCAGTGAAACCCTGCCTAACGTATCAAAAACGCAAGACATTCTAGTTTCTCCAGAAGTGTGTGGCTTGGTGCCTAGAGTGATGGACCGACCTAGAGTTCAAGGGCATACTCGGACGTCCTTCGTTTTCTTAGCATTGGGATTTTTGACCCGATTCCCATAGTCTTATACCTCAATACTGTACTGAAGTTGGATAGAAACATCTGCGAGCAAAGGAATTGTGCCTTAGTGGCTAATGTGACGCCATCGGTTAAAGATTTTTGTAGGCCCTACGTTCGAGTCTCGAAATAGCAAAATCAATTTATTTTTATTCTTCTCATTTTTTTTAATAATATTCCTATTATTCTGTAGTCTGCATTATTTCACAACTTAATATTAAAAAATAAAATGTATCCTTAAAATATTTCAAGATTTTTCTTGAATTTTCAAATGCTAAGTACATGGACATATGCGGACGTCCTTCGCTTTCCTAGCATTGGGATTTTAGGTCCGCTTCCCAGTGTCTTATACCTGAATACTCGACTGAAGTTGGATAGAAACAGCAGCCAGCAACGAAACTGGTGGCTTAGTGGCTAGAGTGACCGAGCAGGTTATAGATATTTGAAGGCCCTACGTTCGAGTCTCGAAATAGCAAAGTGGGTTTATTTTTATTTTTCTAAATTCGTATCAATACTATTTCTAATACTTATCCTATTGATAGCCTAACTTATTTCACATCTTAAAATTTAAAAAATATTATATTTATAGATTTATTTGAAGTTTTAAATGTCAAATTCATGCACATGTTTGGAAGTCTTTCCTATTTATACTATTGTGTTCTTACTATTTTTTTTGACCTTATTATATATTTATACTAAGTGATACTATTAAACGCATAGAACGAAATTAATCTTTGGTTGAATATGTCAATCCAAATCTTGTTTCGAATAGGATGGGAATACAGTCTAAAAGCACAATAAAAAAATAAGAAAATTATAGAAAATTATTTAACAGTTGCAAGACGAACTGAAGACCAGCAAAAACTTCGATTCGTCCGATTATCTATCCATTGAGACAGCGATATTCAATCTGTGTTGCGTAAAAAAAAATCTATTAAAATTTTAAATCGCCAAAACTGAGTGTTTAAGGAACTTATTAATGAATGTTCGTCTCGGAATGAGACTCTCTGACCACAATCTGTGTCAAGCAGTGGCGCTTTATAAGATCACATATCGAGCGTTTTGTGTGAATTCTAAAATAGTGTGGATCCCTGCATAAAAGAAATGTTTGTATTAGAGAGAATAAGTTTGCTCTTGTCTAAATGCCTGACTGAATTTATTGTTTTATGCGATTAATTTACTGTATTTCGTCGCAATTTTATATATGACGGAAAATATTAAAGTTCTTGTAAAAAGTATCACTGCACGAAAAGGAAAAATCCTTTGGTCTAAGTAATTTATTGTTAATAGATTGAAACGAAATGAAAAATAAATGTACGAAAATCGATGTGTAAACGAGGAGAACTAACCTGCATGAAATGAGTGACAACGGTGAAAACAATGCTATACATGAGGCATCCAGCAATGCAATTTAAAAACAAAAAATATAGTCTTACTTTCCTATTCTACAATATTTTGTATCTCTGTACAAAAGCAGAGTGTCTATGAGAAAGGATGATTCTGCTGATGCCCAAAAGACCTGACATCATTTAGAATTTTATTCATTTGGTTTAATTATTTCGTCATAATTTAAAAAATTAATTCAAAAAACGTCACTACACGAAAAAAAGGAAAATTTAATCTAAAAGTTTTATTTAAAATAAAATGAGTGAACGAAAACCCACAAATGAAAGCTGGGATCGAACTAGCGTAACAAGTGCGGCAACAAGACTCACTGACGCAAAGCTAAACTTGTCGCACCCAACAACACAATTTAAAGCCACATGGCTTATCTTATGTGCATATTCTTTAATAGCATGTTTCTCTACATAAGAGTGAATACCAAAAAGAATAATCCTATGCATGCCCAATATGTGTGTCAGTAATACTGATTTTCCGATTCCTTATCGTATTTCTCCAAAATTTTTAAATAAGTGTTTGGTGGCAAAAGATATCCCTACATGGAAAAAATAAATATTTTCCCTTATTTTTTATTTAAAGTATAAAGAAATAATAGTGTTCGAAAATTTAATTGCAAGAGCGAAACTTGAGTAAACTATTCTGCATCTTGATTATCTTATTAGTAGGTTAAATACGAGTCACTTAACCTAGCAGTTTAAAACCACATATCTAAGCTTATGTGTATATTTTATAATATTGTGTTTCCATGCATAAAATTCAAGTGTATACCAGAAATAATAATTCTGCAAATGCCTAAAATTTCTGACTGAAACGGCTGCTTTTTCGATCGATTTACAGTGTTTCGCGAGGTTTAAATAAATGGTTGAAATTATTAAAAAATTAGATGGTATCCGGCGCGCTGATGTTGCAGAAGAAATAATCTTGGAAATATTGAATGGAATTTGAAATAGTTTTGTTTAATTAAGACTGATAGGAGGAATAATATTTATTTTCTTATCGGCATTCATTGAAATGGAAGGACATATAAAGGAGAAGCATAAATAGTATCTATTCTATTTTTAGTATTCTATTCTACAAGCAAATATTCATTTTTATGTATTAGATTTGTTTCTTCTTTTAGAATTGAAATACTTGATGTCCTTTCAAAATGGTAATAAAAGAAACTATTTCTTGTATCTCGTGATTCATTTAATATTCGTCCAGAATTCACAAATTTTAAAAAATGTGATTAAAATATTTTCTTTTTAAAATTGATTAAAAATAGAAAATATATTTATGTAATGAAATCTTTAATATAGTTTAAAGATATTTTTTTTAAACTAACATAGTGCAAAATGATTTGTACTATAATACTTTTATTAATTATTTAAATAAATTTTCAAATCTATAAGATTGAATCCACTAAAAATTTATATCACACACTTTTATAAAACTATTACCTCAGAGCATTTACGTACAATGGCATTGCATTTACGTACAATAACTACGAAATATTAATGTCTAGCTTGAATTTAGCCTCTTTGCTCAATCTGTAGTGCCTCCTTGGTGATTTATTTTGACAATAATCTTTGGTTAAAAGATACAGTAAATAGATCCAAAAATATTTTTTATATATTAGATAGTTTTACTATGCCTGTAACCATTCCGAAAACGCCAGTAATAAGTATTCAAAATCTCATCGCAATCGGATGAGCAGTACGGCATAGCATAAGAAATAGACAAATATTCATTTTTATTTATACAGATGAAAGAAATCAAAGGAATACAATTCTGCACGTATCAAAGATTTTTCGGCATGCACAATGTTATCTGCATTTGATATAGATGGCGATTTGATGTAAAGATGCATTCTATTATAGAATATATCCTGAAGTATTGGCATGTCGCTAGACATTGCCTTGAAACGTAAGACAAAGATGCTTTAGAGCTTTGAAATCCGCTTCGTATTTCTCATATTTGATTCTCCCTTTTTGCAGTTCAACTGAATATCAATTTTTATTTATTTCTTACTATTCGCCTATGACGACCAGCTTGTTCACTAATTTTACTGCTGCTTAAAATTATGAGTTAAATACTTTATGTAACGTCATTGCCAATTCAAGGCTTTAAGTGACTTGCAATTGTCAACTTAATACGTTATGAAATTTTTCTTTCAATAACTACTTCAAAATATTTTTAGGATTCAAATTTTAATAGTCATATAACTCACTCATACATTTATAAAAGTCTTATGTACTATATGTCTCTCTAATTATCTGTCAGCTCTAGAAAAATTTCGACTTTAATTTAATGTGGAAATGATTAAACAGCAAATTGATATAAAAGCATTTTTTTACCGAAGCCAAGCATTTTTTTAAATATTAGTAAAAGAGAAGCATTATGTGTACTACTGAATAATTACAATAATGTATGTAATATTTCAAGAATTAATCAACAAAAATTACTTAGATTTATCATAAAATTCAGGTTTTAGTTTTACTTTCAAAGGGATTTAAATAATATGAATAATATTTTATTTTATTTCGGTCTATAAACATAAATAAAAATTATTAAGTCTAAATTTTATACAACCTTCAGTTCTAAGGAATCATATTCTACGAAATGCTCTTGACACTCCAACTTTCAAATAAATAAATGAAGGTTTCTATCTGCTATCAAATTTGATCGACTTATGAAGTTTTGAATAGAAATGTTTGGAACATTCAACAATTTTATTCTTAGGCCAGTCAATATTAAGAAATCCTGGGCGTTGATTGAGGTATCTTCTTCGGAATGGTCGATGAAGTGTTTTAAATTTATACGCTTTTATTGAATAGTGATCTTCAAATATTCATAAATCAGTCAGTTTTAGAGACTGAATTGATTGAAGTTCATCTCTTTTTATTTAAAAGCTAAACATTCTTTATTTTTTAAAGTATTTATAAACTCATATTAAATACTATGTAGTTATTTAATTCATTTAGACCCTTTTTATAGATGCATTTCTAATATTAATGTTTTAGAAATCAGCCGTTGGACCTTGAATTGAAAAAATATGTATATTAAGCCATGTTTGTATTTAATAAAGCTAATTTATTTCATTAATAATGTTGTAAAAGTCAAAAATAAATTATTTTCATTTTCTTTTTAGAAAAACATATTTCATATTTGTTTTATTTCACGCAGACATGTGCTGAAAATTACTTTTTATATGTTTAATTTGCAATATTTATTTATTTATTTGAGTTTTTGTTAATCTGATTGCAACATATTGATAAATATATTTTCCTTTTCACTCGTAACGTGCTCTTGCAGATTAAATTTTAGTGTTTTGTCCGAAATATATTGTTTGAAAAATATAAAATAGTTCTTTAAAAATTCCTTAAAAATTGAATTTTAAGTTATATGTTAAAACACTGATGTTATTAGAATCTTCGAACTTCAACCGAACCTTCAACTTTAATTTGAGGCAAAAATAATCTTTGTACGATAATATTTTTGGAAGTTATAGCGGAAAAAAGTCGAAATTTCACTTAATTTTAATTAATTCAAATTATAATTAAAAATATGAAAACAGGGCTCCGAGGTGCACATTCCAAGGCATACATGTACCAACTTTGGTAGCTGTAGATCCAACGGTCTTGCTCCAACACACACACATTGAGCTTTATTATAAGTATAGATTACAGCTTTTCACTGAATATTTTTCTTTGGTACACAGTTCATAGACATATTTTGTCAGGACTTCTTTCAAAATATAGGACTTCAGGACTTCTTCAGGGCTAATTTCAAAAATATATGTAAAAACATTAACAAAAAGGAATGAAATGCAATATTTCCCTTGTCGGAAAGGCGTGCGCAATCTTATCCGTTTTTAATAAACAAGATGTTTTGATGTTGCGCTAAACTTTAACAGAGAATCTACGAGAAATGTGGGCTTCATTATCTCTGGATGAGCGGAAGAATTGACATAATGGGTAGGGTATAAAGGAAACCTAAGTAAATATTAAAACGCATACCTTATTTGAAAAATGGATACATTTGTTTTATAAGCTGAATTATTTTAACGCTTTAGTTTTTGATGATTATTTTTGTTTGAAAAAATTAGAAATGTCTATCATGAACTAGGTTAATCTTACTTTATGACTTATTGTGTCAATACAAATTTCTACTTGGAATCCTTTTTTATCTCATTCGGCTCTCACCGAACCAAGAAATCCCAGATTAGCCTCACGAATACTCTCTGCAGAAGTCGTCGACTTTTTAAAATCATTATGGAACATCTAAATTCCAGCCTATTAGATTTTAATGCGGAGTTCTTATCAGCATTACTTTCACTTAATTTATCTTCAGCATGTAATTACGTAGGGGCAGAATAAAAAATTTTCAAATATAAAATATATTGAAGAAAGATGCAAAGCAAGCCTGCATAGCACAGATATACAAATTTCCAAAGCAAAGTTCGATCATTTGTCAGGGGCCGCTGTGGTCAGGTGGTAAGGTCTCGATTTCAGATTCGGAAAGGTTCAGATTCGAGGCCCATTTCCATCGAAGAACCACCGTGTAAGCGGGCATTTTGCGCATTAAATGGGCTGAATGCTCTCCTCTAGCATGGTATGGAAGTTTGGAGAGGGGAGTGCCAACTAAGGCGTTTCATCGTATGACAGCGGTTCAAATTTACAAACTCCGACTTAAAATATCTCTAGTCTTGCTTTAAAAGGAGACATAATTTCCAACTAAACTCGATGAAATATTTCAGGCTGATTTCCGATGGATTACATTTCGACGGATTTGACGTCACATATGTGAAGTACACGGATGGCTAGAGAATGGAATATTAATACTGTAATATTTGAGGATGAAAGACATTTTGTTGAAATAGAGAACCGGTTTTAAATCTAGTTTTCAAAAAGGTTTATGCACAAGAACTCTGAAAAAGATTGGACAATAAGCAATCTGAGAGAATTTTAATAAGTGATAACATCAATTAGCTTATGAGGAGTTTCCTATTTCCTTTCTGATTAAAGTTGTTTTTTAACATTAATTCTCCAATTAATACAATCGCAAAACCCATTTAGATAATACGTACTTTCCTCAATTTCGCTCTCATTATTCATGAAAAAGTAACTTTAATTTTATATGTTCAGCCTAATTTTTTAAAATATTCCAATTTTGTATTTTTTTAATTTGTTTAAATTATGAAACTTTTTTAAGCTATTTAATTAAAACTGATAAGAATGATTATTTTCTTAACAAACAATATGAAATTTTAAATACTGAGAACATATATTTATTTGCTTATATTTATTTCAATAATTTTCGTAAAACAATGTAGTATTTATTAATTAAAGTTAAGACAAGTCTTAATTTCATCACCTCAGTTTTGAGAAAGCAAACTCCATCGGCTTTTTCTGTTTTAAAAGTCATTTATTTCAGAATTGTATTTTTCCATTGTTGGGGTATTAAATGTCGAAGCAATTTTTTTCCAACATTCTAATTACTATTGGTTTCTTTTATGACAATTTTTATAAAAAAAGTTCACCTCGTATTCATAGAATCTTTGAAGTGAAAGAAAATTAAAATGGGCATAAGAAAGCTTATTTTTGTGACATTCGTAAAAGTCTGAATATTTTTCTATGCTTTACAATTCTACATATTTTCTTTCTAAAGTTGTATCTAATGACATTCTGCACCTTCCGTGGTCCACCTTAGTTTTCAATTCGAGCTGTATTTAACAGTAAATCTACTCGACTGCTCTAAGTTTCGGTAAGAATAAGGGCTGACATGGAAAAGAGAAATATATATTGACATCACAAAGCCAGTAATGGGAGAACTTCTGAAGTACATATTTAAGAAAAATAAAAAGCAGAGTGCAAGAAATGTGTAAATATTCGATTTATGCTAAAGGTATTCGATATAACAAAATTACTAAGTATATTACAGGAAATATAGGAACAATCTCTGTATTTTTCGCAAGAGTTATGAATATATCTTACATCAATATAAACAAAAATGATTGTATGTATCTTATGTCTCCCTAACCGTTCATCCGATGGCAATGAAACTTTTTCAGCTTATTGTTTACACCAACGGGTGGGTATAGGGATAGTACAATTATCTAAAACTAAATTTTTAAAAATTTGAATCTCAAACGCATCTATTTGCCAAGGATTCATCTCCAAGTAATACGCCGATGAGACAATAGATTCTGCAGAAATCCTAAATCCAAGTTAAAAATTAATATTTTGTAGCTAAAGTACGCAAATATCATGCAAGTTATTCTCTGAGGTAACAAATCTAATATTTAAGAAAGTTTCGGGAAAACCAACCCAGGAGTTTAATTTTTGTCAAATTTTTGCGTTTTTCGCAATGACTACTAAAATAGTTGTATTGCAAATAATTTTGCACCATCTTAATTTTCAAAAATTATCTTTTCAATTATATTAACGATTATTAATTTTCAAAATTAGTTATTATTATTCAGCTATTATTATTTGGCGCCGAGTAGCAGCTAGTAGTATATAAATTTATCTAGCGGTAATATAATTAAACTGGGTCATTTGAATTCGTTTGTTTAAAATCAAAAAACTTTCGTTTAAGAAATAACTACATCCGAAATGGAGAAAAAGAATTTATTTACAAACTTGAGACAAATACAAATATTAATGGCATAAAAATTATATCATTTAAAGTGAAATTTATAAACATTTAAATAGTCGACTCAATATAAAATATGTATGAACCAAATCTGTAATTCACATTTAATTAGTTCATAAAACAAGTTGGCAGTAGTTTTTCATACGAAAAAAAATTTCGTATAATTATAACATTTGCTATTATGTTTCTCTACTATGTTTTTAGAAACAAAATGCAGGTCATATTCAATTATGAAAAAATAATAATCCAGTATCCTAAAATTGGCATGCCAATGAAAACAAATTTGAGTGATATCGAGATTGTTGATAAAAAAATTACATAAAAATAATTTTTTTGTCAACTAATCCAAGTTTATTACCTTTAATTTTGAATCGACACACACACACACACACACACACGCACACACACACACACACACACACACACACACACACACACACACACACACACACACTCACACACACAGAGAGAGAGAGAGAGAGAATACATACACACACACATCATAAATGTTTTTATTATAATCACTCAAATATGGGGTACTGAATTAATAAATATAACAAAATATTATGTTACTATGATATCATGGTTGATTGGAATTTATAAAATAATTTGGCTATATGAATCATGATAAAAATATATAATTTTTTAAATCTAAAAAGATGTAAAGATAAAATTTCAATTCATAATTAGGACCAAATTTTTTTTTTCAATATTAGATCTTTGAATTCTCAATATCATTTTTATCCAGGAAATATTTTTATTCAGGAATTTATGCATTATATTGACATAAATTGCTATGCTCATTTCAATCATAATTAATAATAAAAGAATGATTCCACAAATTTTCAATTATATGCTGATTAAATTATTTATTTTCTATTATTTTAGTTTCCTAATCATCTACTCTATTTTCTTTTTACAATTTTCTGATGCATTTTATTATTCAACTATAGAATTAATGGGCAAGAATTTCAGGACATAATGTCGTATAATATCACATTATCTAATGCAGATTCAGGTAGTATTATCATCCGATCTTTGATAAAAATGATGAGACATTTCTCAAATAATCCTCAGAAGTTGCTTTAACAATTAAATGGTTTCAGAGCAAATAAATGGAATTATAATAAGATATAATAATATAGAAGAAAATATTTAAAATTAGAAAATAAAATTATCGCAAGTCTTTCAAATTCATTCATGGTTATTAGAGTTACTTATAGAATTTTTTTACTGTAATCAAAACCTTTTGTTCAACTTGATATTTATGACAAAATACATGATCAAATATTTTGAAATATAATATACATAACAAGCATGAACATACTTAAAACTGAAGTATAGCATATTGATATGCTATTACTATGAATAATTATTCGCCAAGAATAATTATACTATGAATAATTATTCACCAAGAATAATTATACAATGAATAATTATTCA
>JAPMOQ010038358.1:2049-108151 GCA_026543055.1 Argiope trifasciata
AGCAATGTTTGCAGTTTGCATTTAACAACATACTTTAGGCAAAGTTGTCATAAGATCGATTTTACTTTTTTTTATTACTCCATTTGACGGCATTTATAAAGGATATTGGGTTGGATACCTATTGGAATCCTTTTATTATTATGTAAGTACTTTCGCATTTTTTTTATCCGTAAATAGTGAAAACGCAAATGAAGGAAGCGCAAATAAGGAGCTTATACTGTGTGTATATATATATATATATATATATATACATACATACATACATACATATATATATATAATATTAAGGAGTGTTAAAGGGAGCTTTGAGTCACAAGTTCTAGGCTGGCCAACACATCAAGATACGTCTCTTGAATCATCTCAAGGGAAACTGGGAATTAAAGTTGCCGTGGTACTGGGAGAACCAGATAAACGCAGGAAATTCATTCAGAAATTTAAAAAGTACAGTGGATTTTTAAGCTTCTTAATTCCTTTCCCCACAGTTTTGCATTATTTTGGCAAAATATTCAATTTTAATGATACATTTTGTAACGTTTTCATTTGATTTCTTTCAGGTTTTTGAATCACAAACTCTTTATTTAATATTGCAATATGTCTGTAAAATTTGCAAGAACATTATAAGTTGCAAAAAAGAAATAATAGCTTGCCCAAATTTACTTTAATTATTAAAATCTATCTAGTATTTTATTGATATTTGTTGCTGAAATAGTTTCCTATTCATTGAAAATTTCATGATACTTTCCATATGTTTTATATAAAAGTTCAAAAAATAATATTAAAAAATAAACACTCATTCTCTAAAACGAACTTACATTTTTAAAAAAAGAAAAAAAATCTCAATGTGATTTTAAAGTAATTAATTCTTAATTCTATGACAACAAGAAAATGCAAGGTAAAAAAATAAGTGTATCTAAAGTTATCAAAGCTCATGTGAAGTTAAATTCAGCAACTAGAAATTGAGTACGCAATTCAATTACAGCTGAGTATGTGTCCCTTTGTAATTTCTGTGAAGGAAGAGATGATTCCATTCTTTTTTTGTCCATGAAAAGTGGTTTAGGGCTTTGAGGTACTTAAATTCTCTCACTTGTTTACTTGTACAACATTTTTAAAATTTATTAAAAAGGCTGATAATAATTTCAAGAAATAAAATCAATAGGAAGTTGATAACTCTAAAAATAATAATTTCATAGTGTATTACTTTAATAGGCCACTAAGCAATGGCTATAATAATTGTACTCACTTATGGTAAAGAATTTAAAAATAAAAAAATACAAATATTTAATTGATTTAAAGTATAATTTTTGAACATGAGATATTCTTTTTTAAATGCATTTTATGGTTGTGAAATCCACAAATACATGAAAGGTTTTAAGGTTCTTAGGCATTTGCACTTGCAATTACTAGGATCATAAGGTATCAAAGAATTTACTAACACAAACAGTTTAAAAATAGTAGCATTTTATTGCAATTTTCAATTGAACTTTTATCTAACCACAAGAAATTCAAATTAGATGTTATATTTTAAGCTTCTGTTCAAAAATAATGTCTGAAGGATGTCTCCCTTTAGACACTACTTTAAACCATGCATTATTTTCATGTTTCTTGATTTCTGGAAAGATAAAATATTTCCAGAGTTGTAAGAGTTCTGAAACTGCAGATTACAATATTATGTAATCTTACGGCATTAAGTAAAAAATATATTTATGAAACTCAGTTTTACACTTTTTCCAGCATGATACATTTGGCTATTCTGGAACAAAATGGAAATTTGAATCTCATTAAGAAGATGTTAGAAATGGTTCCTGAAGATGTAGTAAACAATCAAACTAAGTGCAAGGAAGTGAGTTATTATTTTAAGGTTCTTTAATTAATAAATTGCAGATTGATTTTTTATGGCAATTTTAACAAAGTGAATTTTTTTAAATTATCAGAATCTCTATCTTTATTGCATTTGCTGTTTTTATGATGGAATAGAATTTTCATTCCTCCTTCTATTAAAAGAATATCAAAAGTTTATTTGATTTATTTATTTTTAGAACTTAAGCAAACTGGAGGAATTATGAAGGGCAAGCAAGGGCAGTCCCTAAATTACAACTCAAAAACCTGTTTTTATCTGTCGAAATGGATGACAGTCACTTTCACACACGTTAGAAAATGCCCATCGAAATATTTGATCCTTGAATATCAACTAATATTTTTCAACCCAAATTGATGTCTGAAGACTCAAAATTTGTTTATCTTCCTCTTTTTGAATTCACTTCTGCAATGGACATTAAATGCTCTGTGTGGTTATCAGCTGAATGAGTCAAAGATCCACCTACACTTAAGTTTATTAAATAAAAATTATTTAAATTTCATTTGAAATGTGTTTTTAAATGGCAAACTTATGCAGCATTCATTTCTAACACTTGTTATCCAACTGAATTTCACTTGGCTTTTTGTTTTCTCATATTATTAGTTTGAGATTTAAAAGAGTTTATTTAAAATTTTCAAACATGGTGGCTTTTTTATTAAATATTAAAGGAATGACAATTTCATTTTTATGGCATTT
Organism: Argiope trifasciata; assembly: GCA_026543055.1. Classification (NCBI taxonomy): domain Eukaryota; kingdom Metazoa; phylum Arthropoda; class Arachnida; order Araneae; family Araneidae; genus Argiope; species Argiope trifasciata. The sequence continues at coordinate 4,601 of JAPMOQ010038358.1, forward strand.
AATGAAGAAGAAACATTTTTCAAACATTATAGTTTACTCTGTGAACTATTTTATTAAAGAATTTTGAATGCTTTAGATATCCACACTTGACAAATTAACTGGAAGGATCCATTAGATGAAGAATGTGCTAATTATGGCATTAAAAAAGTGCAAAACATATTGAGTGAGTCTGCTTTATTTAGCATGTATCATTTTCGTCTGGGGCAACTTCATTTTCGTCATATTCAGGTTTTTGATGGTTTTCTGCATCTTTGAGGGGTAATATAATTGTATTTTAGGTCAAGAATAGTTTATTACCAAACACAACATCTCAAGCAAATGACCTCTGTGACATAAATGTGATATCTCTTGTCTCCATCATATCCAAAATGATAATCTTTAATTGTCTTTTTGTCCATCTTCTTTCTTTTCTTTTTGAAATACGTGTATAGCAACCAAATCTTATGATGTACATATGTTTTATTCTGGGTTTCTTATCTGTTCATAAGAGCTTGAATTGAAGATTTACCAGCTCTGTTAAAAGCATAAACTCAGATAAAGCAGCATTTTTACACATTTTAACTTGCTATTTATATATAATAAAATTAATGAAGTTGTATTGACTTTCATGCTTTATTGATAACAATGTTAATTTTTACGAAAAGACTGAAAGTGATTCTTAATTATCAAAAGCAAATGTTAATATGCACCCTAGCCCAAACAAAACCGTTTTTATTTTCTGTGGTATAGCTACCAAACTGGACAATTACTTATTTATTTGTTAGATAAATATTTGTGAAAATATATAACTTGTGTTCTTTTGAATTTTAATGTCTTTTTAAATTAAATTATGTAGCAGATGCTTAGAGAAAGCATATGATCATTTCATACAATTTATTGTTGTTCATAATATTTTAATTTAATATTTTTATATTTATCAAAATAAAATTTATTTATGAGCTTTTTAAAATTATGTTAGTTAAAAGAAATTCTTTTTCATAGTTACAGAACAATGATTTGGTGACTTTTGTAAGATTTTGATTATAAACTTATAATATATACGATGTATATATTTAATATTAAAAGAATCAACATGTATTTCGAAATGCTTATATATTAAAAATATGATTTAAACAGGGAGAGTGCGTTTAATTCTGCTACTACTTTGAAATGACCTGTACCATGAAATATTTTCTTCAGTAAAGAAAATAATTTAAAAAAAACTTTGTCTTGAAGTAATAAAGATAATTTATGTATTTTAACATTATTCAAGTATAAATACAAATTATAATTTCTATAATCTGATTGTTTGCATTTTTTTATTACCAAACATTCTTATTTATTTACTCCTTTCAGTAGAATATAAAATGTAATCAAATTGCAATGATTTTAAACTATAAGGAAGAGATTAATAATCAGAGCTGCCACGCAAAATACAGAAAATTTGCTTAGTCTTGTTTTCCCCTCCATTTAAAAAAATGCTGAATTTGAGCATTACAAGAATAAAAGATCATAGTCATGACAGTAAAAATGAAACATTTGTGTATTCACTGACACTCATTCCTCTTTTGCTTACTTTTTTTCCCTTCTTTTGTATAAATCAGTCTAATTTCGATTTTAGAGTATTTCATTCTTAATGAAACCTGATTCCTGTTATTGAGATTCCTGTATTTCAGATAACAAGAATGTATGAGATATTATAAAGATCTGTAATAATAAAATATCTTTATCTGGCAGGAATAGCAATATTCAAATTTCGGAAATTCCACAGTATTTAGTAGTTTTATTTAATGGCTTGTTTATTATTTGAGAAATTGTTACCTTATTCTTAACATTTTGGACTTTTTTTAGACAATGAGCTCTCTAAATCTGGATTTAATACTGATTAGACAGATAAAAATAACAATTATGACTTAGCTGAATTTGTTAGAAAAGTTATGAAAAATCTTTTGTTGCATTTTGCTCCCTTTGTAAGAAAATAATAAGCTTAAATAATATGGAAAAACTGGAACTTGTTAATTTTGCCAAAAGAAGAAGACATACAAAACTGCATCCTGTTCTAAAACTTTATAGTAGGTATTGGATTGACATCTAAAAGGAATACAAGTAAAGATGATTTGGCAAATCAAAGACATCAGATTTAATATCCGAAAATAGCTGATTTTGAACTTTTTATTTTAAGTAATAACATAAAACATAATTTTTAGGGGCATTAAAATATGTTGTGTCACATTTGTCCTTTAATGCATTCCAAGATATATCAGAATATTTTCACATATGTTCACTGATAGTGAAATAATAATTTTTAAAAAGAATGTACTTTAGGTAATAGAAAAATATTGTGCCTTTTGAGTATAGATTAATTCCATTTGGATACAGGGTTACTTTTGCAAATTAATATGGATGGACCAAATGTTTTGGGAAATATTTTTAAAGTATGTCGAAGAAAATGTGTATGAAAGTGACTGTAAAATTTTAGATCTAGGTATTTGTGGACTGCACATATAATCCATTGAGATTTGTAGTTTTGATGTAAATCTATTGAATGGAAAGTTGATGTTATTCAAGGAGAAATATATGGAGTAGGCGGGCTGGACTTGCCAATTTCTTGGAAGTTGCTTGTTCTTCTGAAGTTTCATTTAAGTTTTCTTTTTTCCACTGATAGAGAATATAAACATATGCAAAAGTACTTTAATAGTTTTTGAGAACACAAAGAAATACATAGATTTCGATTTAAAAAAACTGTTCTTATATCTGCCACTAGTGATTAAAAAAAAAAATTCATTAATTTTGTTTTTAGAAAACTGTTCATGGATCTGCCCTTTAGTGATCAAGTATAAATTCTTGTAAAAATAAATTGATTATGACTAATATTGCCGCATTGAAACAAAACATTGCCAAGTCTGCATTGCTGAATGGTTATGACGCTGGACTCAGAGTCAGGAAATCATGTGTTCGAATCCCAGTAGCCTTTAAAGTTTGTTTAAGCATTTTTCCTTGATTTGCTTTCCCTTTATTTCGTGTACCTGAAGATTCTGGACCTTTCTTTAATTTTATCAGATAAGTGCTTTGGACTTTTCTTACTGTCTCCAGAAAGCTATTCTGAAACTTTCCCTACTTGTATCAAAGCTGTAGATCTCTCAGTCACAGTATTTTCAGTTCAGAACTGAGCTAATAAGATGATTTAACTCTACTTCCTGTGTCTTATTGAGTTCTATCTACATGGCAATATTCTTCAGCCATTAAAAAAAAATTCAGATATTTGGATTAATGTGCCTCTTTTTCTATGACAATCTTTTCATTCTTGTTAAATAGTTATACATTGTTAAAAGAATCAAAAACATTATTCCTATTTTTATGATCCTAAATGATCTTGAAGGATCTAAAATTGATGATCCTAAAAATCTAAAGCTGTGAAAAAATACTAATATTGACATTATTGCTAGTTAAACTATTAAAATTGATAAAAGTTTTATATTTGTGAAGAATTCTATGAAAATATTTGAGCACTTATAAAAAAATTGTTACTATTTTATAAACTTAAAAACTGCATATTTATAAAAATCACATTTACTGAAGAACCTGCCCCCCTCCCCCACTTCTTTAAAACTATGGAGTTTTACTGTTTCCATTACAAATAGTGTATGAATATTCTCCAATTTCCTCATATTGCATATACATGCAGGAAAGATACAGTGAAAACACATGAAATTATTTTACTCGCATTTAAATGGCAACTGTGAGGAATTATTACCTTTTTTCGACAATTATTAATATTGAGAAATAACTGGTTCTGGTGACTGGTTTTATAAGATTATAATATTTTCATAAAATTTCAATGCTGTTAAGCTAAATAATTTTTTCTATGAAAATTTATAATATAGTTTGTCAGAGGCTCTGATTCTAAATAATTCACTTGTATTTTTTTCTTCTTATAGACACCTTTGCACTTAGCAGTAAAAGGAGACCTTATCAAGATACTTGTACTTCTGTTAGCCAAAGGTGCGAATCCAAATCTACTTGATAGGGATGGCAATAATTGTCTACAATTGGCTGCAAAATATGGTCATATCAATTGCCTAAAAGTGTTGTGGCTATTTTCTGAAAAGGAAAGGAAATTGAAACATAAATTAACAATGGATATAAATGCTTTAAATTATGATGGTAAGTATGATAATTGCTTTTAAAATTTCAGAAATATTATATTATTTTCACTATTCCAAAAATGAAAAATGATTTCTATTTCTGTTATACTTACTGTATCTTATAGTATAACAACTTGTACAGTCTGTCAAAAAAAGTATCTGGGTGCTTTTCTTTATTTTGAAATTAGACACTGTAAAATAAAAATAATAAAATAATAATAAAAAAATGCTGCAAATGTTTGTTGCTGTAGATATGTTTTCTGTAAGTGTATGAAATATGCTTTCATGAAAACTCATAAAGTCATGAGATTTGAAACATACAATTTCATCAAAACTTCGTTTTCTAATCGGGGTGGGGGGAACGATGATTGTGAATCCCTCCTTTAAATGCAAAGAATGTCCAAGTTATGTAAAGGCAAACTTTGAAGATAAAAATTATGTTCATGAAACCTAAGCTAAAATTAAGAAATAATTAATTTGAATAATCTGTTTTACCAAGTAATAAGTAAGTCGTAAATTTGTAGAGTGTTTAATAATTTTATTTTATAATGGAAAGAATTTTGAAGTAGTGTATGAAATATTGACAAGTTTAAAAACAATCTGAAATATTTTGGACTTTAAAAAAAAACTTTTATTTGTATATGTTGACAAGTTTAAAAACAAATAGAATGGATTTTGAATTATTACCTCTCTTTAATGGTTAATCATTCTTTATTTATATATGCTTTCTTGTTAAGCTAGCAAATTGTATACTTAGAAGATTTAACTTCATACAATATTTGCAAAACGCACCCTTTTTCTTTTATTAGGGACAGTCTCTGATACTGCTGATTTTAATTATGAGTGTACAGGAAATATCCTTGTAATTACAAGTATTACTAGGGATCACTGATTACAGTCACTGAAGTATTACAATTTAAATATCTTTATTATTGTAAACTCCATGTTATGATTTGAAATAAATTCTTGGTCCGTCAGCAATAAAATTAAGTCACATAAAAAATTGATTAAATAATGGAGCAATCTGAATTCCATTGTAACACTAAAATCTATTGTTTTATATAATATGTAATCAAATTTGACTATTTGAAACAAAACAAAATTTAAATAGCAATTTGCTTAATAGCTATGTTGATATCATTAGAAGTACCTTTTTAAAAAATTTTTAAAAAATAGTATTTAAATAGTTTAATAAATATAGCTTGGTTCAGTAATATTTTCAGGAGTTATCATACAGGAACTCAAAATTTTGTCTAAATGTTAATTAAAATTGTCAGTAATCCCTTTAAGGTGAACATAATTTACACATACATTCTCTGTTATTAGTAAGAAATCATAAATTATACTGCTTACAAAAGTTAAGATAATTAAGTAAAGGACAGATTAAAAAAAAAATATTATTATATATAGTTTCTCCTGAGCTTAGTGTTAATGTTTGGAAGAATAAATTACCGATTCTTTCCAATAAAGAAAAAAAAAACCTGTATATTTAAAAAAATATCAAATAAAAAAATTTAATGTGCTTTAATGATAGTTTTTCATAATAAATGAATCAAAAGGAAAGTAATTGCACATCTTTTGGAAAACCATTCCTTTTTTTTTGTTTTCTCCAGCTTTATATACTTTACATTAATTGATATTATTTTTATATTTGTTAATGAAATAAATGTCTAAACCATTTACTTTTTAATTGCATAATGCTGTTGCAACCATAATTTTTCTTGTTCTCAGTTTAAGAAATAAAAATATAATGTAAACAAATATAAACTGCCGAATTTCTCATAAATGGTATGGCATAACTTAATATACTTTTATTTGCTCTTGAACATAAAGCTGATTTTCTTTATAAAATTGAAAGTTCTTTTAAAAGGAATTAAATATAATATTTGGTGTCCTTTACTTAATTATCTTCTTCTAAAAGGAATTAAATATAATCTTTGTTCATACATATTACTTCAACAGAATTTCAAAAAGCACTTTTTAAAATTGGAAATGAAAATTTATTTCCTGTTTTACAGCTTTTGTAAGCAGTATTATTTGTAAATTCCTACTTATAACTACAGAGAATGTATGTGCATATTATATTCACCTTAAAGGGATTACTTAAAATAAAAATTTAGACAAGATTTTGAATTCCTGTATGATATCTCATGAAAATATTACTGAACCAAACTAGTTTTATTAGTTGAAACATTATATAGTGTAAAAATATGCATTGAATTTCTTTTGATTCAAAAATTGAGGGGAGAAATTACTTGACATGACCAAGTATCTGTATTGTTTCATGTGCAAATTTGGTCTTTGTATTATCAAAATACTTTTTTTCTTTTATAGCAATTAAAGGATATGACTTAGAGTTAAAATTTTTATCCCTCATTTTATGAATTATTTCATTATTTTTATCGAAGTACCTTATTTTCAGTTATATATATACACATTTACTCAATTATTAATGTGCATCAAGTACATTATATATATGATTAATTATACTTGCAATAACCTTCTAGGTATGTCAGCTTTACATTTAGCAATCATAGGAAATTTTCAAGACTGCATGGAATTCTTATTGAATTGCAAGGCAGATGTTAATTTACCTGAAAAAAAATGTGGGCGCACATCTTTACATATTGCCATTGAACAGCCATCTTTATTGAAAACTATTTTAAAGCAGGTTAGTGTTACAAGATGCTTTTGGAATAAATAACTATACCGTATTGTTTTGCAGACATTTTTTTAATCAAATGTACTAAATTTTAATTAACATTTTTAATAAAGTTATCAAAAGTAAATATAAATCTATTTTTTATATTTGGATAATGGCCCTTTGATAGTTTTATGAAGTTCTTATTATTTAAAAATAAGTTAAAACTGTTGAAATTGTGCACATATTTAATTATGTATCTTTTTAACTAAGTGATGTCATTAAGCTAATTTTTTAAAATTATATTTCTGTAAGTTGGTTAATTTTGAAATGTTCAACTCCCATTTTTATGAGAACGTTAAACTAATATTAAAATAAGTTTTAAATCTTCTATTTTAATTTCTTTGAAAAATAGAACTGTAAACCATTTCTATTTTTTTATACATTTCCATCTCTGTTTCTTTTTTATTTCAAAGTATTAACCCTATCATGAATACAAAAATGAATTTAAAAAATATGTAATTAATTTACATGCTTAGAGTATGAGAGAAGTGGAAATATCTTCAAAGACTTTACAGTGGACTGCCATACACTGGGAGGAGTGGTGGTTTTACTGGAGTACTACTGCACACCTACAATATATTCTTCTTATGAATAATTAATACTTTTTAATTTGTTCTCTAATAGAATTATTTATCATTTATTTCTGGAAATACTAAAATATACAATGTTATCGATGACAAATACTTACACTATCTTATGACATGAGAAAGCATAAAAAAATAATTTTAATAACAAGTAATTCTCAAATAAAGCCAACAATGGCAAGTTATTTACACTGCATTTAGACTTTAAATACAATCAACACCATATTCAAGTTAAGAAGAAACATAATATTTAAATTAACCATTTAAAAATTAAGAAAATTATTCCATATTAGAAAATATTGTTAACATTCTCATAGTATGGTTGCTTGCTAATGCACGAAGAATACAACTGAAAAGTGTAATTTTCAACCATCCTATTCATATTAACCTTACTGAAATGTAAATAAATTCCTCACACATAAAACGCATGGTAAAATCCCCATAAATAATCAGCCACTTGACAAGAGCATTAAGGAAAGGAAAGCAAATGTTACGTTAACACGTTTCAAATGGTAAAGAATCTCATGCCGTAGGTGTGTGGTGGTATGTCTCCGAAATCATCCAAAAAGATGTCAAGTACTTTGTACTTAAGAGGAATATTTACTAGCATGGTGACATCTACAGACAGTTATTAAAGTTAGAATATCATCTTAGACCGCACATTTAGAAATAAGTTTTAGAATGTGGTGATTTAATGTTGAAAGCACTGCACATCAAAGAGTTAATTTTTAAAAAAAATTGTTTAGTATTACAGTGAAACCTTGTTACAACAATATTTTAGGGACCAAATAAATATATTGTTGTAGAGAGGCGTATTGTTATATCGAGGGCCCACATATTTTGAGCATTTAATAAGAGTTTTTATTATTATTATTATAAGTTTAAGGTGCATAACATACTACTTTTAAGTCTATATTTAGAAGAAATTAATTTGTAAAATACTAATAATAGTGGTTTAAATACTCAAAAAATAAATAAATAAGATAAATTCAGAAAATAAGCACAGAAATATTCACATACCTGAAAACACTTTTTATTGAAAATAATCTAATATTTTTGTTTGTTTATTCATTTTTTTAATTGTTAAGTTCACCAATACTGTATGCATTGAGTCTAGTGCACGAAAATGTTCTTCATTTGTCGACGGAAGGCTTGAAAAAAATGTCCATAGAGAATTCACAGATTGAAGAGCTTCCTGGGATGACAATAAAGACTGCGATGGACCTGTATTATCATCATCATCAATATCATCATCATCTTCATCATTGTTTCCTATCTCATCAGTAATTTTAGAGAGAATATCTTCATCAGTAACTCCTGCGAAAACCATAAGAGTTGTTAATAGTCTGCTGTTAAATAGTCTTCTATACTAATTCCAAACTTTTTACCGCTTGTTTCTTCAAGTTGGGATACGGATTTTTTGATGTGCAAAACACATTCTTGATCATCTGAGAGATCATTGTCTATGGAATTTTCATCATTATCAGATTTCTTATCTTCCATAACACAAAGACCAGCCTTTTTCCAGCAATTCCGAATGGTTTTTTCTGTTAACTTCCCACCAACTTCCACAATATCCACTATGAGTCTTAATAGACGGAAAAAATAACAAAAGAAAACGAAAAAAAAAAGCATTTGAAAATCAAAATATTATTATAAAGGGAGAAAATAGCACTGAAATTTAGATTGAAAAAATCGTTTTACAGAGGTTTATTGTTCTAGAGAATATCGCAATATCGAGGGGAGATTAACATTAGTTTATATGCAAAATCACCGGGACCACAAAACATTATTGTAGTAGAGGGAGTTATTGTTGTATCGGCTATCGTTGTAGCGAGAGTTTACTGTATATATTTCCTTGTTTTCATTTATAAAGGAAGCATTTTCACTCCCATCAATTTTTTTACACTTTCTGAGTATTTTTTTATTTTATGAATCTGTATATATATAAAATGTGATTAAAGTTAAACTTTATAGCCCATGAAAAATTTGAAAACAAGGCCTATGAAAAATTCCTATTTCACCTTTCCTTGATGCCTGAACAACATTTAATTTAATAATTAATTCCTTTCTTAGTCCCAGCCTCTAACTTCTGACTTTAAAATAAAAGATAAAATGTAAAAATATTGCTTTCTTAGCATCTCTTTCAGATATTATAATTTTGATTTCAATAATTTTACTCATCTGTGTCCTGATGATAACTCTGCATGAATTAAATGATGAATTGTTTAACATCTTTTATCTAAATCTTTTATTGAATCCAAATATAATAGCTTTTATTGAGGCTATGATTATAAAAAATTCAGTTATAAATTATGAAGAATAAATTTTGATTTTTCTATTTTTCTTGATTAATAAGTTAATTTATTGACGAAGAATTAGTTTATTTGTAAATTTTGTTGTTGATTAAAAAATTGTTTATCTTTATCAAAAGGGTTTTAATGAATCAAAAAATTCAATTCTATAATTGACCAACTCATCAGAGAACAATAATTTCTTCCGTATTTTAGCTACTTTCAAACATATTTTATCTTGCTTTTTTTTTTAAATATCATTATTTATCAAAGTTTGTTGTATTTAAATTAGTGATGAAAATCTTAATATCAAAAGGAGATAATAATTGCTACTAACTCCCTATATAATCTGCACATTGCCAATAAATAAACCTGAGTATCAAATATATAAGAAAATTTATATTAACACAAAAGCAGTGCTTTTTCACTAAATGTATCTTGATGTTTATCAATGAGACATGTATCTATTGTGACCCCTCCCCTCCTATAAAAAACTATAGCTTTATCTTATTGTTATCATTATTGTACAATGGAATGATTGCTGTACAAATGAGAAAATCACTTGTGTACAGAGATTATAAAAGATGAGCCATTACAAATATATGATTCAGTGATAGCATTCATTTTGCTAAAAAACTGAAGTGGAACAGCCTATTGAATTTGGTGTAGAGAATTCAATTATAATACTAAAGTTATGATACACTTTTGAATTTATTTTGAATCTGAATTTCATTCTAAAATTTGGTTGTAAGAGTCAATTTTTGAGTAGACCAGCACTTCCCTGTTCTGATTCTTCCTTTCTGTCATTTCTGCCTCTTCAAGTTTTTTTTAGCTTAAGCAGTAAGGGATCAGTATAAAATTGTGAGGTGTTTTAGCAGTGCTTCTTTATGAATGCCAGGTTTTTAATGACATATAATTTTTTTTTTTTTGATTTACTTTTGATTACAGCCAGAAATAGACATTGAAGCCAAAGATTTTAGAGGATATACTGCTGTCCAGTTAGCTTGTATGAAAACTGGTAAATCATTTGAAGTTGTTTCTGCACAACTGAACAACGACAAAGATAAAATCATAAAGGTATGTTCAAGTATAATTTAATCTGTTTGTAAAAGAATTAGGATCTGGAAATAGAATTGCTTATTTAAAAGAATTAGATGATGTGTTCATCTAGATGGGCATTAGCAATACCTTAAATGTGTCTGTTGCAAATTAACTAAAAAAAAGTTACAATAGAAAGTCTTATGCTTATTAACAGTTCTTGAAAATTAAAAATAATTATTTGTAGTACCCTTTAAATGTCAATATGATTAAGATTATTTTTTTTTTATTCGTATCTCTCTTAAATTCAGAAAATACATTTTTAGAATTATCTTTAGATATGCTTAATTGAAATAAAATGAAATGCTCATATGTAGAAAGCAAAAACAGATTTATTATGAATAAAATTAATTGCTTGAAGTATTGCTCGAAAGAATATTTTCGCACCCTAAATCAAATTTAGAATGAATTATAACAAAAAGTTCTTCACCATTCCTTGTAATATAAATATGTGATGTAGATGGTATATGAATAAATCAGCTTAAAATTCTACATTATACTCTCATTACAGGCAGATTGTAATTTAAGTTGTGAGTTTAATTACTTATAATCTTTATATTTTATTATTAAAAGAGGGCAAAGAATTCAAACAACTTGAGGTATTTGAAAGAAAATATCTGAAATGGGGGCACCTTCTGAATTTTGATTATCATTGCATTCAATATCTATTAAGTCATTATGCCATCACAAATTTATATGATACATTTGTGGCATAAAAATGAATCATTAAAGCTTTCCACATTGTATAAATTTGTAATTATTTTATATTGGATAATATGTAATAGTTTAATTCTTCTAAAGAAGTGATTGTGAATTTCTGAAATTAAATGTTGCAATTTTTGCACATTTTTCTACTATGTGGCCATTTATTTTGTTATAATATTGCTCTTGTGATAGATTGTTAATTTATGGAATATTTTGATATTTATTATAACTATCAAAATGCACTAATGATGAATTGTTCAAATTTGAAAATTTCTTGACTATATATATAAATAATATTGCTTTCTATTTTGATTTCATTAAAAATATATCTTTTAAAATAGATGCCATTTAATTAAAAAATTTATTAGTTTTTAGAGAATTTTAATCAGAATGGAGGAATGTGTGATTTAGAATGCAGTGAAGCAGAATCTGATTCGGAATCAACATGTTCAAGTGATTTTGAAGATGCAGTCGAGGAATTAAATTCGATTTCTTGCCAGGAAGTCGTCAGCAAAACTGTTTCAGCTGTTGAGCATAAGTGTTTAAATGGTACTTCAAATTGTCATTATTATAAATTATTTATTTTACATAAAGATATGCAAGTGTTTTTTAAATGCTTTATATCATTTAAAAATACCTTTACAAAGGTTAGAAATTTAAACTGCTTTGTATGCACTCATTGCCAACAGATTAACACTAGCCAATAATAGATTTTTAAAATCCTACTGTGAGTCTTCTACTGTAAATGTTAAAGCAGTATTAATTTTATGAGATGAATACAGTAAGTTTGTCGAAATTGGTGTAATATAAAAAATATATTTATTATATTATCTGCTAATTTCAAGATTCCCACTGCAAAATGACTTACTGTCTAATATTAAAACAGAGATATCAAATTGATGACAGAAGTATTTTTATAGTGTATGGAAAGATAATGCATTGCCAATGTATGAAAAATAAAAATACTTATTACTATTTTAAATAAATAAATTAGTTTATTCAACACAAATGGAGGGAAAAAATACAAATATTTGTGAGATGTGATAATTTTCATTTATTATTATTGGACTATTTTTGCATGAAAGTGTATATTGTGTACTATATGGAACTCTGATAAGTAAGTAACTCTTAATTTCAAAGAACAGTTTCAAAAGAGAAATTAAACATTCACATTAAACTCCAAATATTATTTCTATAAATAGTCTCAAATCAAACAGGGATAGGAATATATATATATATATGCAAGTTTTCACCGTTGATTCTTATTGAAGTTTTTGCTAATGTAGGCTATTATAGATATTGATGGATGGTTTAATTAATTAATTAGCAAAATCACAGAACTAGTTTTCCTCCCTGAGCCACTTCATACTAGTCCCTCTGATAACTAACAAATTCACAAGAATATTCATTGTATTTTAGTCATCTCATTTAGATATAATTTCATGTCCATGATTCCTCCAAATTGTCTGATTTTAAGCGGTGTTATTTTATTGTATTAAGTTCTGTTTATTATGTAATGAACTTTCCTATTAGAAACAGTCCTATTAATGGTAGCAATATTAAAATTAAATAAATGTCTAGTTCATCTATCATATATATATATATATAATTAGTTTTCATACATGAAAATTATCACACATTTAAATATTTGTTGAAACAATGAAAACTGTTTGAATTTCAGGGTTCAAGGAAGGAAATAGACTTGTAAATATTCCTGTTACTTTTCTTCTTTACCTGTTATTATGAATGATTGTTTAAAAGTGCTAGATAGGCATGCATCTTACTATCTGTTCTTTAAACATTCTTTTTATATATATATATTTTGAAATTTGTAAATTAAGATAATGTAGCTCAAAGTAATTTAATAATTGAATCTAAGATAATTAAAATAGTGTTCAGTCAGTTATCACAAAGAATGAAGAACCAGATCAACCAGATAGAGACAGATTTTAAAATATTTTAAACCAAAATAAAATGTTTAAGTTTCTAAAAATCATATATCAGTTGGAATTTGAAAATGACCATTCATGATAAAAACCAACCTGAATTATGAAAGGTTAATTTTTTTTTAGTATCTAAATAAAATAAAAGGAACGAAATGCATTTTTTTTTTGTTCTTAGTAATTCAATATTAGTTAGTTAATAAATCATCCTTATTGCATTGATCTTTTCAAGTTGAGTTTTGAGAAAATAAAATTAATTATAACTCAAGAATCATTGTAAAATTTGACATGCATATATTATAAGGTATACCACATTGAACTATTAAGAAATCTTGATTTGGGTAATGAAAAAGATCTGTAATACCAATTATAATTAGGTTTGTTAATTAATTTAATTAACCAGTTTAATATCATGTCTCCTTGAGTAATTTTCATAGACATCAATTTTGTGAAAATGTGAGAATAAATAACAAAGCTACAGAGGTATCCCATTATATTCGTTGACATCTGTGGATCTTTCAAAATATTATATTTAATGCATCTTTATCTAGTTCATATAATATATTAGAAAGCTTAAGAATTTTGAATTAATTGCACCAAATTTAAGAAAACAAGTAAAATACTACACTGAAAGTTTACAAATATACAAATTTCAGTTTAGTTTCAATGTGCATATTTAATGAAATGCAAGCTTTATTTTTCCTTCAATTAATGAAATCCTGAATGCAGTATTTCCTTTTCTTGCATACCTAAAGTAGGGCAAGGGTTAGTGAAATTGAATTTTTATAAATTAATAATTCAAAATCTGTTTTTGTTTTTCAGAAAAAAAATCAAATTTAATGAAAATTGAAGAGGAACTTTGCAAGTATCTTGATATGAATGATAACTGGAAAAATTTAGCTGATTTGATAGATTTGAATACAGAACATGTAGCCACTTTTGACAAAGGATCAAGCCCTGGATTAACAATCTTAAGGACAATTAAGGTATTTTTCCCTATAAGCAATTTTATGTCTAAAATAAATAGTTAAATTTTTTTTTTAATTGTGCTAAAACTTGTAATGAATTTTAAAAGCTCCTTTTCAAGAAAGTGAAAATTTGCTAGTTCATTAATTTAATATTTTACTGATATAAAAAAAATTAAACCTTAAGGTCAATCAAAGTACTGTGCATCATTAAAAATCCTAAACACTGCTTATTTATTTTTGATGGTCCTAATATAAAGACATAAAAGTTTTTTTTAATCCAATTGTTTTAATTTCCTTAGAATGAGGGGGAAAATATCCTGTTTCAGATCTGCCTGATTATTGATTGTATTGGGTTGGGGAATAAGTTCGTAGCGTTTTTATCAAACACTCTTTTAAAAAGAAAATCATTAGTAATAGCAATCGATTATGCATTCTCCACTGTTGTTTACGATCTCCTTCCACCTCTTGGCTGATTTGTCAATGCTGTTCCGCCAAAAATCACACGGTCTGGTTTTTAAGGCCCTCTTTATTGTCGAAGATAACGCCCCTCATATAGTTCAACAGGGGGCGGAAAAGATGGCGATCCGATGGCGAGAGATCTGAAGAATACGGAGGATGCTGAAAGATCCCCATTCAAGCTCTTGGATTACGGCTTTGACAACGACTTGTGCAATATGGGGCCTGGCGTTGTCGTGAAGGGGTATGGTTTGGCCTTGTTGATGGGGTCTTTTCAGTCGTATACCCTCTTTCACGTGGTGTAGCTGGGCTATGTAGAACTCCTTGGTGATCATGGCATTCCTTTCGAGCATTTCCCAGTACACCATGCCTTCCCAGCCCCCCCCCCCCCAAATACAGATCATGGTCTTCTTTGGATGGAGGTCAGGCTTGACAATTTACGTGCAGTAAACTCGCCTATGACACCTTCTCTATTCGTTGCAAATGCCCCGTGTTGCTTAAGCATCTTTTTGGCATGGATGAAAAGCGAAGATGAGCAGGTGTCGAAAATGTGGATTTTTACCACCTGGATATTCCATTCCTAAGCCTTAAAAGTGATTAAAAATTAAACGACTCAAAAAGACGATTAGCACAGTTTTGTAGAGCAGAAAGAGCTCTATCAAATAAATACCATACACTTTGTCAAATAAAAAAAAATCGTTGGAAAACAATGTAAATATAAAAACGCTACAAAGTTATACTCCAACCCAATATTTTCTTTGGCTATTGGATCTTTCAGTGTTTACTGATTTCAGTGAATCCAGAAGCCAATGAAAAAAAGTTTTATCCCAATTAGAAAAATGCTGATAGAATGAGGAAAATATATTCTTTTCGTTTACTTGACTCTTCTTTCATTTCCTTCAGCTTGTTTAGACTGAGAAAAAAGTCCTTTCTTTTTAAAGATAATTTTATGTATTCAAATAAAACTGATTTTGGTTTTTAATTGTGACTTTTTCTTTTTTACATAAGATTACTGATTTGTAGAATATTTGTTAATTGTATTTCAACATGATTTAATGACACGCCATTAGTGAATTATTTATATATTTTTACTTCAATTAATTTTTGTGTAAAAAAATCAGGAAATAAGTTAAAAAAATCAGTGAATTTTATTACTCTGAAGAAATGAAAAGAAAATTGTAAAAATATTTAAAAACTGGGGGACATATCCAATGAGGGCATTTTAGATCAGCAAGCACGCAGTCATCAGTTTGCAATATTATGTCTTTGTATCCGGAGCCTGATTTCACCAAAACGATGCTAGTAATTGCAACTTGATTCAGCTGCCTTTCGAAGGATTGATTGACAACACACCATTTGAGTTGCCAAACAGACTACTATGGAGTTGCATCTCAAGTTTGAAAAGTTAAATTGTGTGATGAATTGTTCATTTATCTTGTTTTGAAAATAAAATAAAAATCATATATGTTCGTAAAAAGAGGTATTACAAATGACTATGAAATTATTGTCTTGTTGCAATTTTAAATCCTTTTTCTAAATCATTTGAAACACTTTTGACAAATTAAAAACCTAATTTCCTGAATTTAGCATGAATTCATTTCTTCAATAACAGTAAATTTACTTAAAAAAAAAGGGGGATGTTTTTTATTCGATTTGTTTATGTTTATCTGTTGAAGTAATTGCATAATATTTTTTTCGATGTTAATTTAGTTAGCTGATAAGGTTTATATTCTTATTTAGGTAATCAAGCACTTTGCTTTAATAATGTTTTTCCTCACAAGTTTACAAATTCTTCTGGAGTACTACAAAGTTTAAATCTAAGTTCCCCTCCTTTTTTTTATAATGACAATTGTTACATTTTAAAATTGTTTGGATATCCTTTATAGGTTGATGATCACAAATTTTATAGAATCGTACAATACATTACAAATGCTTTTTGCTAAGCGACTTGGATAATTTTTGTCAATGGTGCATGAGCAAGTTACTTCTGAAAAACAGCATCCTCAGTTGCACTTGGAAATCTCGATTTTTGTATTACAAATCAAGTATATAACTTTATTACTACTTCGATTCAGTTTCTGATTTTAAAGAAATTTTTGATATATATTGTTAAATGGCATAATGAAATACAAAGTTCTATCAGATGTTTTAAAAAAAATGTGAACAGCTTTTAAATTCCTGATCCTTTTTATCATTTATTATATTCTGCTTTGATTATGATTGCACAATGTTTTTATAATTTTTAGATTGACTGTACTTATACTCGTATTAAATATCTAATATTTTATATATTCTTGCCAATCACTACCTGAAACTTTTACTATCAGCATTTGGTTACAGAGTTTATTACAAAATCAGATTTTTAAATTTATATATATTGCACATTTTGTTTTAATAAATATTTTCTAAATTTTAGGAGCTGTACCATCCTTGTAAATTGCAGACTATAATTGGAATACTCGAATTGGCTGGATTGGAAGAGGGTGTACATATTCTGCAAAGAAACTTAAGTTTCTAAAATTGCATTAAAATAATGCATGTGATATTTGCATTGTATAGTTAAATAGTCTGTTTTAAAAGTTGTGTGCTAATTTCTATATGCTTTTAAACTGAGAAAAAGTTTGAAAGTAACTACATATAAAAAATATTTTATCAGTATTTTATCTTTCTAGTATTTGTTCAGTCAAAGTAAATCAATAAAGTGGTTAAGGAAAGACTTTCATTTCTTCTATTCCTAAATCTTGGTTTTTTAAATGGATTACCATTTCAGCTTTAAATAATATATGTATTGGTAGCATTTTTAAATAAGAAGTGTTTTCTTTGCAGAGAAAACAAGACTTTTTATATTATTGTGTTAAAAAATTCTCAAGGCCAATAATTATGTTTTTCATTATTTGTATTTTAATCATTATTTGTTATTAAAAAATATATTAAATATTTGGACTTCTCTTCTTTTGTTGGAACTTTTAAAAGTTCTGATACTCTTTCATTCAATCTCTTTAAAATAATGTTACTTTTTAAGCGATAAAAAGGCTTTTTAAAATTATTTATTAGCAATGATTACAAAAATTCACTGTTAATAGATAATTCTTTTTTTTTTTCTTTCCTTGATTCAGTGATCAACAAAAAATAATAAGTTGGAAAAGTTAATAACTGTATTGAAATGGTTCTAATGAAAATTTATGTACCAAAAGCTCATAATAATAAATACTGGGTTTTCCTTGATAGATTTAAATCACAATATCTGTTCACTTCTTAAAATTCAACGGTAAATCTTTTTTTAAGACTTGAATTTGTGGTTAAAGATTTTAGAAAGTTGTTTACCTAATTTTAATACAATAAAACATTTATTTCAGCATTTAAGAAAAAAAAAACTAATAAACAAGCTAAAATTTTACCTTAAATTTCCTGAAATCCTTTGATGAAATACAGATAGTTATTAGAAATTTGTAAGATACATTTTATTCAAGTAATTATATGTTCTAAAATTACATTCCTGTGGCTTTTAGGAGTGAAAGTTAATTTGGCGGTGCATTACTTTACTACTTATCATTATTGTTAATGGTGTCTAAATCTTTTAAATGTATTTGATCCGTGTATCCATTTGATATTCAATCTCTTGAAATTATTCTATTTGTATATCGAAGTTTTAATTTAAAAAAAGTTTTGTTCCTTGCTGATGCCAGGTGGAGAAAGAAATGTACTATCTGTAATGTTTATATATTTGGGCAGAAACATATTAATTTATGGGTATAAAATATTTTATATTACCTGTAATGTCTTATCAATATATTTTTCATTGGGAAACACTGATGGTTACAAAGTGCTTTCAGTATTGATAACATATGGTTTGACTTTAATGGATTGTATTCAAAGAAATGTGCACTGCATAAAAGGATAACAAACAACAACTATTGAGCACATAGAGTATACCTTTTTAATCACAAAAGGCTTATATTTAAAAAATTATGGTTTTCACATTGAACTTTGAGGAGTACTCATCTGCTTACAAAGAAAAATACTTTCAGTAATAAGAGAATACCACAAATTGGACTAATATTTTAAAAGGCGCTTTTTTAATACTGGAGTTATAATCTATAGAATAATAAAAAATAATAATAAGCATCCAGTGATGATATAAAAGAATATTGCAAAAAGTCTTATATTGAAACCACTAGTTGGCATTTTTCATTTCGCCATGTCAAAATGCAGGGAGTAGATTAAAAAGTAGGAGAAAAATAACTTCTGAACAAGAAATACTATACCAGTTTCAAATTAAAATAAAACTGTATGCGCACCCCCCAACATAAAATATCATAATTGGAAAAGAGTAAATAATGTTTTTACTCTGAGGTGCTTTCTTTCAATAATGTCATAAAAAATAAACACACAGTTTCTGAAATATGCATTTATTTTTAAATCTTCTTAAGTTGTGTTTACTCTTCACAAAATCAGTTTAAAAAAATTTTTTTAATGGACAGAATTTTTTTTTATATATTTGAATTTGAAAACTTAGTATATATATTATGAAATGAAATTCTCATTTAGGATTAAGAACAAAATTCAAAATATATCATAAAAAACTAAATTTTCTTTTTCTGAAAGCTAAAGTAACATTCTTTTACAGTTTTCCAACATAAAATCTTTGAGTAACAAAACAGCAACTCATAAAGGTTAAAAAGTTTTTTTTTTAAAAAGAAAAATTGAACATTTCTTTTAATATTTAGCATTTTCAGATTAACTTTGTATGCTTCATTGCATTGATTATTGTAACACCATCTTGGTATCTGTTAGTACTAACTAGTGGAATTTTCAATATATGACCTTTTGCATTAAGAGGGAAGATACTGTAAACAGAAAGTTTTGTACTTTAAGATACTGAGCTATAAGAGAACTTAAATTGCATAAACAAAACAAATGCATCAAAAACTACAAAAAAATAACAAAGTTAGAGCCATTCCTAGATAAAAGGTTGCTTAAATTACAAGGGAAAAAACATTGCACTATTTTATCAATAAATAAAAGCCATATATCAGCATATTTCTAGTATTTTATGTATTTACAATGATAAATCAAAAGCACAAAAATCCTCCAATGTTAAAATGGAAGAATAAAATCTTTTTTTTCTCAGTTAGTGAAGTTTTGAGAATGCATTTCCAAACATAGCCAAAAATGTTTGGTTATAGCTGTCGTTTGAAATTTAGGTTAGTTAATAGAACAATATTTTTATCTACATTAGGATACATGACTCTTTTCCCTTGAATTCACAGCAAAAGTACCATCAAAGCCAGGAATGGCTCTAATAAAAAATTCTTATTTGAAATTCTCCATTGAAATTATTATATATACACATATATATATATTGCACATCTATCCCATTTCTTAGATGGGGCAAAAATAAATGACTACAGAGAAGCATTCTTGACAAATTTTTATACAGGCAAACTTTGGTATGTTAAGTGGTAAAAAAAAAAAGTTGTACTATACATATGTATATATTAACTAATAAGTGAAAAAAGAAAATATTGAACTGCACATTT
Organism: Argiope trifasciata; assembly: GCA_026543055.1. Lineage (NCBI taxonomy): Eukaryota > Metazoa > Arthropoda > Arachnida > Araneae > Araneidae > Argiope > Argiope trifasciata. The sequence continues at coordinate 25,017 of JAPMOQ010038358.1, forward strand.
GTTCATCAGTTCATTCATAAACTTTTTACATAGTCTCTAATTAGAATAAATATAATGTACAAAGCACCTTATTGTGCGAAAAATGGGATAAATATTAAGTGTGTGAATTCCTTTTGGAGTAAATGCAAAAGAAAAAATAATTAAAAGTAAGTTTCTCTCCCATAAAATTTTTGGCAAACAACATAAAATAGTTCTGATAAATGACTAGATATTACAAAAGAAGTACAACTTAATAAATTTCCATCCTTCAAGAAGTCTGTTCATATTTGGCAACTAAGGCTTCCAACAGTTTGAGTTTAGCTTTGGCATTCTGAAAGAGATATAAATGAGCTTTTTAACATTTGTTATGCTAACTGTAATTAAGAGCAAAGCTCGCAGTAGCGCTCTTAGTGATGGTATTGAATTATGAAGGGTTTCACTGAGAAATAGAAAAGGTATTTTAAGCACTGCAAATAACCAACCATAAACCCACCCTCTTCAATTTTTGAAAAAATTGAAATTTTTCATAGCAAATGACAGTTGCCTTTTAGACTCGGAAAAGAAAGAAATATATATATAAAGTTTAAAGCACATATACTGAGAAATAATGCACTCCATTAAAAGAAAGTCTACTTAAATTGAACTCAAAATACTATATTATCATTAAAACATTTCAAATAAAAACGTTTCTTAAACTAATTTGTAATTATTTATTAAGGCATGTTAGATAATTTAAATAAAATAAAATGATGCAAGGTAATTGGTTTGTTATTCCATACATGTAAAAATTCATTACCAATTAAAATCCTAGACAAAATAAAAATTCGAATATTTTAAAAACTATTATTTTTTACTGCTTTTGCACGTAGAAACCCTTTTTATCGAATTTTGGAAACCTTCTCTTGAAACAGTTTTTGCATTCATAAGTCTTTTCTTGAACAAATAAAGAAGTACCGGAAACTGGTTTAACCACTCTGGTTTATGAGTGACATAGAAATGTGGGAAAGTCATTAAATAGGTTTTGAACAACAGTCGATACTGATTTTACCCTCATACAATAAAATCATAATCAAAGATATTTTTAAGTTTTGTCATATATAATAATAATATAATATAATCATAATAATTATATTATAATATCATATAATATAATATAAGTTTTGTCATTTGAGGTTCTGCAAGTTCCTATATGTCCCTTTTGATGGTTATTAATGCATTCCTTAATGTCAGAGATGATTTTTAGAATTGGAAGTTTTCTAACACCACCTGTTCTCTCTGCTTTTACTTTTAGAAGTCGGCACAAGCAAAGATCTCTTATATTTTTAAAATATAAGAGAATTTTGCTTGTGCCAAAGTATGAACAAAAGAATAATTCCCATTCTTGAAATAAAAGGAATAATTTAAAAAAACAGTAATTAAATAGCATGGATTAGAAACATGTTTAGAATCGATCATTCTCGAAGGCTTCAAATGACTGTTCAAACATACAGGTACATAAACTTTTACAATATTCTTCATAAGAATGTTTTAGGACTATCAGTTGCTATATATTGGTCATTTAAGTTAGATATTACATTACATATTTCAAACAAATGCTTCTTATCTGTGCTTAATTCACTTTTCTAATGAGGCATTTGGTATTTTTGGATTTTTTGCGCAAGAGCAATATTTGGCTAAATTGCGTCATGCATATGGTTAGTAGTTAAAAACGAGAACATGAAAATATTCAAAGATTAATAGACGTTTCTAAAAAATGGTAAAATTGACGAAATTGTTCGAAAATTTCCAACGTAAGCATAGGTTATCAAATATACGGTAAAAAACAAACAGCTTTCAAGAAATTAAAATGGTGTGCTTCATGCATCAAGTCAAGCAAGGTAACAGATAAGGAATTTAAAAAAATTTTGGCGATGGGAATTAAAAGGACATTCGATCAAAATATGCATGACAGTAACATTAGTTTGACAAGTGGGACATACAAGTTCTCCAAAAATGAGGTGCTTACGAGTGAAATGTGTTTCTCCTATGCGGAGTCGAGTCAATTTGACATCGAACTCTCTTATAGGGAGGATCAGCCACAATCCAATGGAAGGTTTGATGGAATACAATTTATTATGGATATGCAGTTCCTAACTCCGCTGCCAAGTTGAAAAAATATGTCTAATTAAGGCTCTCTTTGCATCGCCATATGGCAATTCTTGTGACAAAAGAGAATAATTTCTACTGAGGAAAAGGTATTTTTAATTGTCAAAAACAATACTAAAGGAAATTCAGGGCGGTTTTGTTGTCGATCACCCATTTCTCCTTTAAATGCATTAGACCCTTATTTTCCAATCTGAAGAAAAATAAAAAGGCATTAATCAAATCGCTAGTAGGAATAGCAAATTAATTGTTGCAATGATCTTTCTATTTTGTGTTTCAAAAATGAAGCACCATTTTTGTTCCTAGTATAAGACGGTTCCATCGCAGTAAAATTTACAAATTTATTCATTGTAAAAATTATGACTCTTTAATTATCTTGTTTTTTGTTTCCATTAAAAAAAATCTATTTTCGGCTTTTAGACCTTTGAGGTCTTTCTTTTCTGGTTTGATCTTTTTCATATGATTTTCATCAGGTCCATTATTCCACTTTTCTCTTCATTATTTATGAATCCTAACTACTGAAAAAAAGCAGCAGTTACTACTGGTGCAATGATTCTAAAGGATATTCGTTAGCGACTAAATACAGAGAAAACGTGGCAGTTTCAGATGCATTCTAGCAATTTTTTTAATGTTCCCTCGCCGAAATTGTTTTCAATTGTTATTCACTACTAGGCATGAATTTTTTTGGGTCATGTTCTTTAGTATTTCCATTACTATCAGTAAAGTTGCTTTTAATTACGTTGGTGAAAATGTTTGAATTAGAGCAAAATGTTTTAAATTCATGAAACATCAAAGTCCTTTGAAGGCCTGTTCTGACACCGAATAAATGATCATTTTTGTCTTTTATATGTGTAGTGGAAGCTTTATAAGTCAGATAACATTCTCAAAACTGAGTGGTCACTTTTGGTCTTTTGGTCATGTTATCTGCCTACCAGCCAAAAGGTCCCGAGTTCGATCCCCAGCTATCGCTAAATAGCAACATTGGTGACCTAAGACGATGAAAATAAACACAAAACGTAGACTTCAACTGTTGAGGTGCCCTCTACCCGAAAAAAAATTAAAATAAAACGGCGATAAATAATCAGCCACTAAATAAATAATGAATAAAAAGGCGATAAATAATCAGCCGATAAAATAAATAAAAAAAAAGAAAGCTGATAAATAATCAGCCAAATAAAAACAATGAAGCTGATAAATGATCAGCCAATTAAAAAAATGAAGCTGACAAATGATCAGACAAACAAAAAAAATTTCTAAGACGCATTAAAAATTCAACAGACAATAAAATCTCCCCTAAACAGCAACAAAAATATCGTTCGTCTCACATCTCACTGGAGGGGGAGTATTGTAGCGGAAGCTTTATAAGTCAGGTAACATCCTCAATACAGTAAAGGCCCTTTATTCGCGTATATGTTCCATTAATATGCCGCGAATACAGAAACCGTGAATACGGAATGGTCATTTATACGGGATTATAGGGGTTACGCACCTAGGTGACCAAATATATATATATATATATATATATAAATCAATTTAATTGAAGTTTTTGAACATTTTGATTAATTATCTTAAGGCTTTGGCAATGGTTTGAAGAATTTTGTAATTTTCTCTTGCTTGGCAGTTTTTAAAAGTTCCTTCCATTCAGACTGGATTTTGGATTTTTTGGGGTTTTATTGGCACAAGAGCCATGATGTTGACTATGCTGCGCCAAACTATGTTTTTTTTCCCTTCAGGATTCAAATGTAAAATTTTATATAAAAAAAGCGAAAACTTTTTTTGAGAAAAAGCTGAAGAATACTTAAATATGTGGATAAAAACCTATTGATTTCAAAAAGGCGAAAAATTGAGCATGTGGGGTCTTACCAAGTAAGAAAGGTAATGGAGTGTTCGTGTTTTGAAAAAAGTGCAAACGCTGAGCATTGAAATTTGGACATTCTGACAATATATGTTGGACAGACATTTGACAATTACATTGAGAACACTGAGGTTGTTGTTCGCCAAGCAACAAGTGGAGATGGGTGAATCTAGTGTGCCCAATACGTAAACGGGTAAATACTGTATCTGCTTTTCGATTCGGTAATGTAGTCCATGGTTGTATATGAGGTTTGATAATATGCAGTTTATTGTTAGTTTCAAGGTCCCACTGAGCTTGCCATTCCGAATAGAGGAGGTTTTTAATGTGATTATTTATGTTCCATTCAGACTAATACACAGCAGTCGCATTAGCAATTTGCCTCTTACAGATGAGTCTTCGTTCCGTAGACGTTCATAAAGAAATCGCAAAGCTCATTTGCCATTCTTAAAACTTCACTAAGATTTTTCAAATTACATGTCACGTTTCCAGTGCTTGTTGAAGCCTCTTCTTCAATGGGCTGTAAATTTAACATTTCCTCCAAGTCGGTTTCAGTCAAATCTTCATTTTGCGATTCAAGAAATTCCTGAATATCACTTGATTCTATCTGTTCGAATCCATCTCGTCCCATTCCATTCGCAATTTCGGCTATGTTTGCAGTCAAAGTTTGAACTTGCACAGATTCTTCGTCATTTTCCGCAGTCAGAGCAGGCCACAGTTTTTTCCAGCATGACTTCAATTCTTCCAATGATTCTTTTATGTTTACGATACATTTTGCTGTGTCAAATTTCTTTTAGCTTTCCATAACATTCATATCAAGATTATATTCCATATTATCCAATATGATTTTGAAGGTTCGTCTAATGTAATAGAGCTTAAAGGCCTGGATTATTTCTTGGTCCATAGGTTGAAGCAAAGCCGTCGTGTTGGGAGGTAAAAATGTCACTTTTATATTTGGATGCTTAGTTTCAAGTTCGCGAAAATGACCTGGTGCATTGTTCAAAACTAGAAATGCTTTAAAGTCTAAACTCTGTTTATTTAAATAAGTTTCAACTTCAGAAACAAAATAATTCCGGAACCGGTCACAAAAATGAGTGCTTGTAATCCACGCTTTCTTATTAGCAAGCCAAAACACTGGCAGGTTGAATAAAGAAATTTTTAGCCTCGAATATTGGGTGGCATTTTTTTAATTCGCGAATAGTGAAAACGCGAATGAAGGAAGCGCGAATAAGGAGCTTTTACTGTATTGGGTATTCACTTTTAGTCTTGTGGTCGTGTCATTTGGTTACCAACCAAAAGGTCCCGAGTTCGATCCCAGCTATCGCTAAATAGCAAGAATAACAATAGGCAATTTTTTTGCACTCTTTAAAGCTCCACCGCTTCCCCTTTTCATGCCACCCTGATGTGCATGGGCAAAACTTATTAATATTTAAATTGCTGATATTTTAAAAGTTACTATAAACATGCGTATGAAAAGACATATATGCATTTTTGAAATTTTGTAGTTACCATGTGGGCATTATAGGTCAAAATGTAATGCAAAACTCACATAAGTGTAACTAAAAAAGTTAAAATAATTAATAGTAAATGTGGTATAGTTGAATTATTTTTTGGAAAGTACTTGCAATAATCAGTGAATTAATGAAGTTTTTTCATTAGTCTTGAAAAATAAATAAAAATTATTGTAATTTTACAAACTTACCTTATATTCAGTATAGCATGGTTCCATTGCCCGTTTGTCTTCCCTTTGAGCTTTCCTAGAGAGAGCAGAAACATTTTCTTTCAAATTAATTCATATTCCTGATAGCTGGCATATTTTTAAATAGAAAAAAAAAGCCTTATTTTATCTAATACAGTAAGCAGAATTACCCATGACATGGTAAAGCTAATTCACACAAATCCAGAAAACATAAAATAAAGTAAAATATAATTATGATTTTACATATTTTTCCATGATAATAGTATTGCTTGGTAATTTACAGATAGCAGAAATCGAAATAGACCTCTGAATAAGATAGTGGGAAATGAAATTATCTAAGTTTAAAATAATAAAGAAAACATAAATCAGTCGCCCATCTAACTACTGGCTCTATTTTGTCAATTGTTATTTCATATGAAAGCTCAAGGCTCAAAATATAATGATGAATGTCTAGATAATCATTACTGTTTTTTGACCTTCCCTCCATTTTCAAAAGAATTAGAAAGATAAAAATATTTTTTTGTGGAGCAATCCACCAGAATTTTCCATAATAAGTCTGCCAACCAAACTCTCTGTACCAATTTTGCTAATAATTATTTCACATGAAAGCGTATATACATGCCATCAATAATAACAAACTTATTTTCATTTTAATTCTTTCAATGAGTGTTATTTCATAAACTAATTGCATTTTGCTACTTCTCTAAAAATTATGTAGTAATGACCATTCTTGCCACACAAATAACATTTGGAAAGGGCGCAATTTCTTTTTTAGAAAGGATTTTTATGTGTAGCGATAAAGCTTACAATATCTGTTGGAGACATCATAGAAGAAATGTAACAGCAAATTTCAAATCGTTCATTAAAGTTTCCATTCTTGAAATATTACATAAATTATTGTAATTATTCAGTAGTACACATTTCTTTTACTTATATTTAAAAAAATTGCACATGGTTTCGATAAAAAAATGTTTTATTTTTGTTTTGTTTTTTATCAATTTGCAGTTTAGTCATTTCCACTTTAATTTAAAGTTGAAATTTTGTCAGATCTGACAGATAATTAGAGACAAATAGTACATTATGGGCTTAAGGCCTTTCTTTATACTTGTATGAGTGAATTATATTATTATCAAAATTTGAACCTTAAAAATATTTTGTTGAAATAGCTATTAAAATACAAGTTACATAAAATATTTAATTGACAATAACAAGCCAATTAAAGTATTTAACTCAAAATTTTAAAAAGCAGTAAAGACTGGCGTACAAACTGGTCGCCAAAGGCAGCTCGTAGTTAATAAATGCAAAAGACTAATTTAAATTTTTAAGTAAGAAAGTGTGATTTTTCTTTCTCTAAACCTTGACAGTGAATATTTGAAACAATTAGTCATCTTTTTATTCGACATGGGATAAAATATTTCACAATGTATGGTAATAAGTCATATAATTTCAAGTTGTGCTACACTAATTTAATCTTGGAATTTTTTTTCAGGAATAAGAAATTACACCTTTATGTAAAATAAAATTCAATTAAATGTTAGATGATGCAGACAGTTTTCCATATAGATGTATCATACACACAAAGAATAGAAAATATAAACAAAAAAATATTGCTTAAATTTCTACCTCAATTCAAGGTTAAAAATGAATACCATTCTATAATTAGAAATTTAATTGATAATCAAAACAATCAATATTTCCAGGGAAAAATCTGGATACCAAAGACACTTATATTTAAACAAACATACTAGACTGGAAATCAACAAATCCTTCAGTAAATATTTTACAGATCGAGTATTAGAATCACACGAAAGTTTCAGAAAGAAAGAAATACCTTCCATGCTCTTTTTTGAACTGTTCCTCAAATTCTCTGAGCAACTTTCTTAATTTGCGTTTTTCATCTCTTACAACAGTTATTTCTATTTCCAACTCTGATCTACAAATAGTAAAAATAATATACGTTTGCTGGTGTAAAAATTCATTTTTAAGCATGAATTTATATCTTAAAATAAAATAAAATTATTTCAGACTTCCCTCGGTTATAAACCAATATATATTTTTAATCCCAGAAATCAGCAAACTATATTTTAGAATAAAATTTTATCAAAAAATAAATTACTTTTTCTATAAGCAGTTATGTCTTAAAAATCCAAAATATTTAATAAGAAGAAAAAAATAGAACTAATTAATCTAATATGAAACAAAACTTTTCACCATCAAATATTTTAATGAATTGAATATTCAGTGATTTTTAAAACTATTTAATTAGGACAAAAAAGAAAATATGCACATATAAAGTTAAAAATTATATATCATAAAAATATTAAAATATATTCTTATTAAAAATATATATTTCTTAAAAACAAAACTAGAGAGAGATTTAAGTTTTTAAAAAAGGGGATCATTAAAAAAATTGAAATCCCTTACAATGAAAGTTCATGAAAACTGATATGTGAAGATGCACTAGTTTCTTGTTCTCTTTCCTCAGAATGATCATCTTTGTTCCTCGTAAGTTCAACAGAAGGAACCTCTTTATCAACCTAAATAAAGATATTTTAATGCTTAATTACAGATATAATTCTTTAAGAATGTCTAAAACTATAAGAAAAATATATGAAAATAAATAAATATAAGATAAAAAATAAATAATAGATTTTTCTACAGAGAATTTAGTAGACAGTTCTATTCCGATTTTAATTTACTTTAACACACAAAAGGTTCTTTAATGCTCACTATAGAGGGAAGAGAGTTCCTAAGATTTACTATAATTTAAAATGAAAAACTTTATAAATATAAACAGAACTAAACAATTTTGAAATATGCACACAATCTTTCTGATCATTCTTTCTGTACCATTTCAGCTCTGGATTATTTTTTAAATGCATTAAACAGATTTAATTTGATGATACTGTTAATCTATACTTATAATAAAGCTCAATGTGTGTGTGTGTGTGTGTGTGTGTTGGCGCTCTACAGGCCAGACCGTTGGACCTACAGCTACCAAATTTGGTGTATGTATACCTTGGAGGTCGGGAATGTGCACCTCGGAGTCCTTTTTTCGAATTTTTAATTAGAATTTGAATTAATTAAAATTTAAGCGAAATTTCGACGTTTTTCCGCTATAACTTCCGAAAATATTATCGGACAAACATGATTTTAACATCAATTTAAAGATTAAAAAATTAGCTTTCTAATGGTATCAGTGTTTTAATGTATAACTAAAGCTTCTATTTTTAACGAATTTTTAAAGAAATATTTTAACTATGTTTTTTTGATCACGTGACCGGATAAAAGAAAAGAAAACAATGACGGAAGTTCAAATAATAATAATAAAAAACTATCATCGTAAATCAAGTCTAAAGAAATGATACTTTCAGCACGTGACTGGATAAAATAACATAAATATAAAATGTGATATTTTCTTTAAAAAATAAATGCAAAGCAGAGGATTCTAAGAAATCGTTTGCAATATTTATATCATTAATTCCATAAATTATCTTTATTTACAGTAAACCTGATTGAATTTAGACAGGATATGCATTGAATTCCCGACTTATTGCCATATTTATGTAATCGTTTGCAATATCTGTATCATTAATTTAATAATTTTTTTTCGCTTTCTTTCAAAAAACATATTTAATATTGTGGCAACATCACCGAAAAATACATTTTTAATATTTTGGAAGCATAACCGATAATTAAAACTGACTGATTTATAAAATTAAAGAATATTATCAAGAAAACGGGTTCTTTTAGAACTTACCGTCCATCATCTTAAAGAAAATATTAATTTCAGGCCAATAAATGCCCGGAATTACTTCAAGGCTAATGAATATGTGATTTAATTGAAAATTTTAGAACGCATTACTCATGGCGAACCAGCTGGTCGCCAAAGGCGGCTAGTAATATATAAAAGAATTAAGATATTGTTAGATTTCCCTCATAATCATATACTGAGTGCAAAATGAATATTCAGTAATTAATATAAATAAGGAAATCAAAAGGTTAAACTTAATAAAGTCTAAAATGGAGAGTGTCCAAATTGGAAAATTGAGTTCAGAATGAAAGAATGTTCCTTACAAATGCATCAGAATAAAATAGCCAACTTATTCTTCAAAAAAATGTTAAAAAACTTTTATGGCTTATACAATAATAAGAAGCCACTGTTCTTGAGCAGATTTTTAGTGTAGTCATCAAGATGCTGGCTTCATATCCATGAGGTCAGATTTTTGTTCTTGATCTTTTTTTTTTGTTTCCAAAATTATTTAAATGAAATTAGAGATTTACACATAAGGATTAACAAATGGGATTTAATATAGGTATATAATTAATTATTATGTTATAATAATCATTTATGTAAAAATATTCTTGTAATACTTGAATCATAATTTAGCTTTTATAAAGAAAAATAGTTATAAATAGATAATAAAATTATTAATTTAATTAATATATAACTCATTATTAGGCACAAGCACTTTAGAATATTTATATGGGAACAATATACAAATTTTCAATCATAGCCAAATCTAAGAAAAAATGAGAAAATTTGATACATAATTGAGATATAATCTCTTTTATATATATATATATGTGTGTGTATGTGTGTGTGTGTGCACCATCTAGATACTGAAATAAATATTTTAAGTTTGAGAGATAAAGCTTTACTTCCCTACCTTTTGTTTGAATTTGATCATTAAAATTTAGGGTACTAATAACTCCAAGTTTCAATAGTTTTTCATGCTTTGTTCTCCTCATTATACTTTAGGTTAGATTCTAATTCCACATTTAAAGTTAACATTGTTTTCTAATATTTTTTTCAGTTATCAAAATCAGTAACATTTGCTTACTTATATAATAAGTTAGCAGCTGTTCTTTTTAATTTTGGTGACAAACATGGTTTCATAGGTGAGAATAAATAATTTGTCACTTGTAAAATTTAAAAACTTTTGATGATTTAAGATGACATACAAATTTAAATTATCTACTATCATTTCAGTTATAATTACTTTTCAGTTTTGAAATTTAAGTATTAGGTGAAGACACATTCAGTTTTACATTAAAAAATATATAAATAAATTAAAATTATTTGTAATTTATTAATTTCATTGAAATCATTTTGGATTCTTTAAAGAGTGCTTTGAGAGTTGAATCCTAGGCTCATGGTTACACAACCAGAAACTCTCTTGGCAATTAATTACTATCAAGCAAAGTCTTGATTTTCCTTGTGTGTATTGCAGAAAGGTAGCATTTATGCATTAAATTTTTGAACGGCAGTAATGTCGGGTGTGAATGGCATGTATGTCTTGCATTTCTACTAATCTTTCATTCAATCATTCCTTAAATGGTTTACTACCATTTGGCAGATGTCCTTATAATGTCTGTAGTTGAATCTGAGATAATGATTTTCAAGTTCATTTTAGTTAAAAATAATGAGCTCTCATTCCTGAACTCTCATCTACTCAATTTTGCTATATTTTTAAAATAACATCCCTTCAACTTGATGACTTTGGTTGCTCAACAACAGCAATTAAAGTATATACTCTTGGTATCCCTTACTAATATATAACCTATACCAAAAGTCTGAAGACTATTTTCTTGAAATTTCCAGATTTTGCGCATTAATATTTTTATGCATGAACATCTTATATATATATTACTACCATATTAATTAAATTTTTCAACCCATACCCTCCTCTTGTAAATTTTCTACAAATAAATTGCACAGTTTCTTAGTTTATAGACTAAAAGTTATACATACATTTATATTCTTTGCAAGATCGCTTTTTTTAAAATCCATCGTTTCATGTTCCAAAATGGGTACAAGATCAGCATTGTCTTTGGTGGAAGAATTTCGTACAATCAATCTCTTGGTCAAGCGGTATCTGTCATACAATGGTCTGACAAGTTCACGATGAGCTTTGGAAGCTGGTCGTCCATGCATACTTTCAAAATTCAATAGAACTTTTTGAATAGCTACCTTTTCTGCAACAAGTTGATCTTTGGTCATCTCCTATAAAAATAAAGAAAGTATAACAAATCAAAATTGTATATCAATATAAAAATATAATAAAATCGCTAATATGAATATGTGCATGTAGTGGCATTGTACACCAGAATATATGATTACCAAATTTAGCTACCAAATTTGGTGCAAATATATTTAATTTGTAAGCTGAAAATGCAAATCTTAGGGTAATTTTTTTTGAAATTTAAATTAACTAAAAGTTAAGAGAGATTTTATATTTTTTCATAATTTCTTCTGAAGATATTATGCACAAAACATATTTTTATATCAATGTAAACTTGTTTTTATATCATTCCAAACTAACTAAAAAATTTGTGCCCAATTTTTAACAATAGATTTTGTTTTTGAATTTAAACTCAAATAACTTTCATTGCTAGGAGATTCTCTTCCGAGAAAGTAGAAAAATTTTGTTAAATAATTATCTTAAGAAATTAAAAAGTTAAGTTGCAGTCTCAGAATACTTAGAAGATAGATTATCTGGATAGTTTAAATTCATAATAAATATCCGTTTTTACAATGTCAGGGAATTTGATTCTATTAGGATGGTGCATATCCTAAGCTGCCACAAATCAATCATTTGGTAACAAGACCAAGAATGCATATGCGTCATTTCACAATTTAAAAAGGACCATAAAGTGGACTTAAAATCATCAAACTCTATAGTGATGATGCAACAAAAACAAAAAGGAAAAGCTCCATCTGCAAACTAACGATTCAGTTAAATTACAAAAAACAAAGAAAAACACACACACACAAAAAGAAATGAGCTTTCTTCCCAACATGCAGATGATGTATAAAAGGGATCAGTATTTCCTACACAATATATCTGTTGTTTTAATCTGTCACTTCACTTCAGACTACATTTCCCTGCAATATCTCAGACCTTATTCACCTAATATGAAACTCCATTCCACTATGAATGTTCAATTTATTTGGTGTATATTTTAATTTCGAAATGGTTCAATATCATTTGTATATTTTATTATTTGTCACTTGCATTAGAATTTAATAACAAATGTCATTTTCTTTACAAAAGTTCCTTATGGGCATATAAAACTTTCCCAGAAAGAAAGTTTTATTGCTTCTAGTCTCTAAAAAAAAACTAACAGTAAGTATAATTCAAATTCTAAAAAGTAAATAAATGCTTGGAAAACCACTGAAATATATCATGAAAAGGAAAAGAGTAAAACTATTAAAATAACAATGCTTAGAACTATGTTGCAATTTTAGACATCAGAAAATTTTCTTGAGTGAATCATGGACATTATATTGTCACAAAGATCTAAATAAACACAAAGTCAGCTTTAAACTAACAAACAAGTTTATTGAAGGAAAGGAGCAAATTGCAACTTTACGAGGTCGAGAAGTTGCCCACAACTAGTGGGTATCAGCTTCTATATAAGTACAGAATATTCTAGAAACAACTCATTTACATAACAAAGAAAGGTCTAGAATGTTAGAGAACACAAGGAAACAAAATAAAAATCCATGCTTAGGATATAACAGTCACAGTGAGCATCAAACCTGCAAACTCTAGGTTTGGATCGCGAGCATTGACCATTCAGCCACTGAGCTTGTGGTAAGCTTTCTATATGCGGCAATATAATGTATATGATTGAAATTATAAAAAATGAACTCAGTGAATATTTATTCCAAAGAGATTGGTCCCATAGGTGACAATTTAAAATAATTATGTACTATTATTATATTGGTTATATTCAAGTTATTATGATGGAATAACTTTTAAAGTTAGCAACTTTATAATGAAATTATTTTAGTTTTCATTAACATTAGAGTAAACATACTGAATAATACACACACCTCAAGATTTTCTGGCCGATTCATATCTTTTCGATGGCGTGCAAGATAAGCCAAAGCATTCTTGATAGTTTCCTCTATACTCATGGTTTCAGCACCAGTTTTAGCAACAGAAAAGAGTCCTTGACTACTGCGAGTATTCGTGCCTCTGCTACTTTTATTTGGGATAGTATCTTCAGAGTCCCACAGCTGGGGATCACCTTTCAATTCCAAACAAACTAGCATAGAAAAAGCAGTATGAGTAATAATAAAATAATTGTTAAAAAAATTAAATATCTAATAGTATAAGCCTATTTAAAATTTTCAATATTCATTACAAAAAACACACACCTAGTCAAATATCAGTTTTTGGGCAGGAACTATTAATGTTATGGGCATAGCTACTTTTTATTAAAATCGACTTGAAATAATTTTAGAGCTGAAATGTTCCACTGTAAAAACTTTTCAGTAAAATAAAAGTTGTCACCTAAAACAACATTGTAAATTTCTTTAAATAAATTTGGTAGATATGTTGATTCCTACAGAGTCTTTTGTGTCTGCAAGAGCAAAGCTACCATTTTTTAAAACTATTATATGCTGGTAAAAACTAGCAGTATTTACTGAAATTTCTATATTAACATGATATACTTTTCTTTCATTCATTTAACTAGTTTCATTAATTTGGAAATTGTAAGCACATTTTTAAAATATGCAACTGAGGAGCCTGATTGGCTATCCCATAAAGCATTGCGAGTGTAATCAGAATGGGATGCGATACTGAGAAGCTGCACACCTGAATGTCTTGTCTTTGTTCAGTGTGTGAATGTGGTTATTAAAGAAATGTTCCTGAAAAAACATAAGTCCTGTTGCTTCCTGTACAGATCTGAATAATCGACATTCCACCTCAATGTACAATTTTTTTTCTTGATTTTGATTTTTACTATTTATAGAAAACTTTTAAATATTAAATAAAAGACCCTTCTTCAAATTGAATTTTTTAAATATATGTTTCAACAACCAAAAGAACAAAAAGGACTTTTTTTTTCAAATTTTTTTTATGGAAATCAGTAATTTCTCTCCTTTGTAGTTTAATGATAATAAAACATATTAACTTAAAATTGTTTGCCACAACTACGTGGCAGCAGGGTTGCACAGTGTATTAAATGACATAAAAATAATGATGCCTTCGGTAGAAATCACTTTATTTCAAAAAGCTGTTCATCATCAATTCAGTTTATCATGCTTAACGGTAATTTAACAAACAGGAAAAATAATATACTCCGAGCAGATAACACATGCCTTCAAATATTAAATTAACAGAGTTCAAGTCGAGAGAGCTAACTATCCGAGGATACTGTTAACAGAGTTATATCTATGACAGCATTCTATACAGAGCTACCTATTAACAGAGTGCATCAAAGCCTGAACATCTTTTTTAAAATATCAAACACACTGGAAGTCACCGCCTACCCGACGACTTCTGATCACGTGATCAATAACACAACGTCATGAAAATTACATGACGATTTACATAAAGGGGGATGAGACAATTTATACTTTTTGGTAAACAAAAGTTTACAGACGAGATTCTAAAAATATATTGCTAAGAAAGTGAATAATTTATAGCTTAAAAGTAATCTTTAACTTTTCTATTAATTATTCTGTATTTAAACTTTTTGAATATATGGATCTCTATTTCTTTTCGAGGAAAAGACATTTTAATAAAGGCTGGCGAAGATTTCCAGAAAATTGCACAGATTAAAAAGTATAATAGCACATTATTTTATTATCAAACCTTTCTTGTGCATTTGACAAATGTGAATGGACGTTGAATTATGCAGGTACGCAGTTTATTCATAAGTTTGTGCAGCGTTTTCAGAGATCTCTTTTTCTGTTTTTACACAATATATTCGAAAATTGATTTTTTCCCCATTATTTCATTATGTTTTTTAGTTTGATCAGCTATATTAATAATAATTGCAATTACCATTTTTTAAATACTTTCTAATTAATGAAGTTATTACAAAACATTTTTCAACTAACACCAGAAAAAAGTTCATATGTGTGTGGGTTCCTAATATAAAATGCATGCATAATAAATGAAATGAGCTATAAAAATAATTTCTAAAAACACATTTATAATAATATAATCAAAAGCTGAAATTTTAATTTCTGCTTTTTTAAATCTATATATAATTCAAAATTGAAAAATAAATCTCATTTTGGTGCAATTTGGATGAAACTAAAATTAAATCAATTTAATTAAATTGAAAAACAATATTGTCTTTGGTAAACCAAAAGTATATGAAATTTCAAAATTCTAGTACAACAGACAATGATTGAAAAATCAACTGAAAAAATGCCATTGTTATAAAGAAATGCAGTTCAACAATAGTTTATAAAAATTGGACACATTCTACTATTTAAAAAGAAAAAAAAATCCTCACCTTTTAGATCCTGTCTTGCTTTGTTTAATTCTGATAACATCTTTTTGACACTGATATTACTACATTTTTCAGCACTTGAAGGCTAAATTAATCCAAATAAATTTTGTTAAAAAATGTTTCTAATCAATATTAGTAATAATATTAAAAAACAACAATCGGGTTTTGTTTTAGCTGATGCATACATACTTCTTCATGTAATTAATAACTAATTGTATCTTACAAACTAACAGCTGCTAAACATTAATAACCCAAACTAATAAACTTATATATAAATATGAATTTTTATTTGTTTATAATCTATGCACTGCCCTACCATTCATTTGATTGCAATAAAAATTTTACCAACTTATTGCATGCACTTGCATAACAATTATGGGCATCGAACTATTATTAGCATTTATTTTGCACATAATAAAGTTTACAAAGGAAATGTTTCATATGTTTCTATTATTTAAATTATTTTATAATTAACACTTTACTAAAGTCAAACAGTAAATTGTACACATCATTCCGAGCTAATTGCACATACATTGAACAAAATAAAATACAATTGATCCAAATCAATGTAAATGAAGTGAAATTGAAAATACTTAGTGCAAACATTTTTTTTGTTGTTGTTATCGAACAACCATCTACACAAATTATTGTTATTGAGTGTCTAAAATATAAGGGACAATGTTCTATTTCATTAATGAGATATATTTCTATATAAAAGATATAGTCTCTAGCTCATCAGCTTTTAAATTGTTCTCTAGTAAAAGTTAACCTTCCTAAAAGATATAAATTACAAACTATTTAATATTTAGATATGCAATATGAAATTCTTGTTATAATATTTTTATGAATATTTTAAATATAAAAACTTACCTTATATCCATAAAGTTTCTCAAAATTATCTTCAAATGTTTTAATTTTCTTTTTCAGGGCTTGAAAAAGAAGAAAAAATCTAATGAAGTTCAGTAATAATATGAGGATAATATATTTAATTTTCACTTTAATTAAGATGTATTAATAACCAAAAATTCATTCAGCAAATAAATATATTAAACATAACTTGTCAGCATCATTTTAGTACAAATAATAACAAATAAAATAAACATAACAAATAAAAAATAATTAGACTATTAGAGACAGTAAAACTATAAGCTATTAGTGATTAAATATAGATCATGGAAGCAAAGACAATGAAATTACAAATGAGAATAGCAATACAAATTTGTTCATATTAGTATGGAATGAATATTAAAGAAAAGAATAATATTTGGAATTTGTGACAGATTTTAAACTGGCCAATAATCAAACTTTATCATCGTGATATATCATCCAACACATATTGATATCTTTCAATATATCAGGATATCATTTACTTATTTATAGCTATTATAAATTATAAATAGCATCTCAACACATCATTTAACCAGAAGACTCCAAATAAAAGGAAGTTTTATTTTATATAATAAAAATATGCGTCTTAGACAGAATTAGCACATTTATAATATAAAACAGCAGAGCATTTCTGATTTCTAAAGGCTCTAAAACTATAGTCTGCATTCTTTTCTAATATATGCACTTTATTTTTTCATTCATCTACATGTTGCTATCTTGAGCAAAGTGGACACGATTTTTCTGAATTTAAAATGCGTAAAATGTAGTGGTAAAAATGCTGCTACAATGAAAGTTCATTGCTTCGTTATAGTTGTAATTATAAGCATGACAGCTTATCTTTCAAATGAAATCCATTTTCTTTTAATTCATATAACCTGAAATTGCCATTTTTACCAAATTACTCTTTGGGTTCCAGCTTATTATTGAAACATATTTCTTATCTAAGTATTTACAGAAGCCTATTTTATTCGCTAAATTTATAAAAGAAAAATTTGTTAACCATAAAAAAAATTGGTAACTAATAAAAACACAGAAAATACAGAAAAATAAAATGGAATGTGAAACAGGAAACAATTTTACACTCATTTACTTACTATGTATCTTTTTGTTAAGCTGCTTGACATTAGAAGATGAAATTTCATGAGTACTCCTTAAAAAAAAAAATTATTATGTAAGATTTTGTAAATACAAAATGCTTTTAAATATTCAAAAAAATTCAGAAATGCTAAGAACATATGTTTCTAATAAAATTCAACTAAACTTTATAGTTGAATCGTTAAAAAGTCAAATAATCCGCACTAAAAATTCAAAAGCTTTTAAATAAAATTATTAAACAAATAAAGTCATAATTCATCAAAACTAATACTCTTTGCACACAATCAATAAAAATATTTATTTCTTTAACGTCTTATGGTTGAATAACATTCATTGAGCTGAATTCTTTAACTCACAGTAAAATTTAAGATTCTATAGGTTTTGTAAAATCTAATAACAAAATAAAATCTTTTCACTTGCTAAGGAAACAGAAAAAAATACAAAAAATTGAATCCTTTGTGGCAAAAAGGATGTAGTTCCAATTATTGAAATTTGCATAAATTAGAAGATTTCCAAAATTTATGAAGCTATAGATATTTTAAATGTACATTTCCTAAGATAATGGCTATCAGCCTCCTTTTGAAACTTTAACAAAATCTATTGCTATTAATTTATGTTACTTTTCTATTCAATATAAATAAGTTAGCTACATAATTTTATAAACGAAGGAAAAAAATTCAATGATTCATTCTTTAAAAAGGCTGTTATATCTTTAAAAGTGAAATATTTAATGGAAAACCAAAATAGAAAACATTAAAAATATATATATAAAGCACAATGAATTGGAATTAGCAGCAGATAAAATAATATTTAACTAGGCTGAGCTTTCTGAAAAGATTATGATAGGCTTCATTAAAAAAAAAAGCATAATTTTAATAATTGAAAATTTGCTTTTAATTAAAATTTTTAAAAGTCATCTGCAATAAACATGCATTAGACACTAGAAACATACACACACGTTAGTTTTTTTAAAAAAAATGTCAAGGGTTTTTTTTTTTTTTTTGTCATTTTGAGTTTAATTTATTATGAAACAAATCCAATCTGATAGCAAAAAGTTGCAAACATGTTCTATTAATAGCTTGTTTATCCACACTTTTTCCATGACACAAAAGTTTTTTTCCTTGTAATTTCTATACTTGGATATCTTATTATTAATGAAATTTATTTCTTTTCCATCCCATCCAGTTTAGTTTATAGCGATTCTAAACAATCTATTATGTATTTTAAAACAGACTAAGTTTTTGCTGATCAGGAACAATATTTGGTGTTTGGAAATATGGACTTTTGAATGTATTCATATTAAATCCGAATGAAGGAAATATTTTCAAATGTTCATAGCTTGCTTGACTATGATTTGAATTTTAAGAATTATTCAAGGTATATGAATATACAGAAATATTTGAATGGGAGAAAAATAATGTCAATTTAAGAAGTTTTATTTTAATGTTACAAAAAGTAATTTAATCTCATTTATTCCAAAATTTTTCATCCTCTGATAATGACACCCACAGCATTTACGCTTTCAGTGTGTATTTTGTACATGAACTAGAATTTAAGTGGAGTTTTAAAAAATTAAAATAAATATTTACAGAAAGTTAGTAACAATATGTATACATATCCTTGATAATATTTTTATAAGTACAATATTTCTTACCCAATTATTATATCTTCTTGCTCTACGGGAGGTGAAGGTGGAAGGCTGGGATCTAAATGAAGGCTGAAGAGGAAAAAAAAAAAAAATGATGATGTGATAAATAACTAATTAAAGAAAACTTTGTAAATGGATGAAACACATGAAATTGTTCTTTTGATATTCAAACATTGTCATTTTAAAAAGATTCAGATGCTAGATAATCACACATAAATTGACATTCAAAGCAGATATAATTACAATATTTGAAACAAGCTACAGTTAATTTAAGGTTTTATTTATTTATTTATTTTTGGAAACAGCATAAAATTATCACAAACAGTAAAATCCAATAGATTAATAAAAACGAGATAATTTGTTTTGGAAAAATACACCCTCATAACTTTTTTTGTAAGGCAGCAATTGTACTTCTAAATGAGTATTTTAGAGATGCTTTTTCATTGAATATCTACATCTAGTTATATTATAATATATTTGAAATACTTATATTTGTAAAATTTAATCCTTCAAAACTTTAGGAACATAATTTGTTAAGTCAAATCATACAAATCAAGAAATCAATTTTTGCAGAAAACAAACTAATTTATATTTGCATTAATAAAATTTCTAAAATCTTAAGAAAGTTATACAGATGAAATGATTTATCTGCTTTTCAGCTACCCAATGGTGTAACATTTGACTCTTTCTATTTTCAATCTAATCAACTTTAATTCAGTAATATTCATCTTTATATAAAGAATACCATTCTATTAAATAACTATAATATATAATTACTTTCTATAGGACAAATAGCTGCGAAAAGCACTTGGAGAAACTGATGCTTCACATCTACAAAAATATTATTTAATATCAGAATAATTATGAAGCAAAATAATCTATAATTAAATTATTTTTTAAAAAAACTTGTAACTGCAAGAGAAATAAAATTTAATTTTAAATAAATTCAATTTTATCAGAAATATTTCATAAGAAATTAGATTATTCTATAAATTAAACCATTTAGTAATGGTATACTTATAGATAGATTTACATTTTATTCATAAAAAATACAATCAAAAGATGTAATAAATTAATTCAAAGTATAAAGAAACTTAAAATAAAAAGTGTTTAAAATTTTTAAAAGAACTTTGGTTTAAATCCTTTCTTCTACACTAATGATGTAAAATATAATGAATTTTTTATATAATGAAAATATAATGTAAAATATAATGAAAACAAAAAATACTTTTTTTTTTTAAATATAGAATGACAAAAGAAAGTTTTGCAAGATAGAGATTTTGTGCTGGATCAAACTAATTAATAATATATATTAACATAATATTACTTCAGTTGTATTAAGCATCAAATTAATTAATAAATATTTACTATTTATTAAAAATACTAAAAAAATATAAATTAATTTTTAAAAAGTTATAAAATTTTTAGTTGTAACATTTATTTCATTAAAGTAATAGTAAATTTATGCATGACAAAAACGCAATTTAGAAATATTTTGACAGATATTTAATAGAAAATTACTTAAATTCATATGATCACTAATAAAACAATTCAGAAATCTGAGCATTTTGAGAGAAAATATCTCATTTTCAAAAATATAAATTTTAATTACCTTTGTTAAAAGTATTGAAATGTGAGAGAGAATTATTATTTCAAAACACTCAAGGCTAATAAATCCTATCCATCTCTTTTTGGTGTAAAATAATAAATGAAAGACTAACCGATATTTACTTCTTCAAATAAAACAGTAAAAACATCTGTAAATGCATTAAACTAATATTTTAGCATTATGGCAACACATAAGAATCACTTATTTTCGCCAAATATTAATTTTAAAAAACAGTATTTTTTATTTAATTGACGAAGAAAAATAAGACATAATTATGTTTTGTGTAGTGATTCTAGTTCAAAAGATAAAAAAATGACAAAGATATTATTTTGATAAATGTTAAAAATCTTGGGAAAATAGAATACTTTTATTAGGCTAAAAGTATCTTAATAATTTAGAAAATACAAAAGAACACTTAAAAAAGGTTTTAAAGGACAAAAAAATTTCATTAAATTATGAGAAATTAATTTTGTTTTAGTTTTTTAAGATTTTCAACCAGGAAGACCTAAGACTTGACATACACATTTGCTCCAAGCTGTTGGGGTAATGGGGACAAAGCAATATCTTCTTCTTCTTTGCACTTCCTAAATGCAGGCCAACTGTGTCTCACATCAACTCCACTTTCATCTAAATAGAAATGAAAACAAAACTTAAAACATAAAAGCAGATTTTAACATACACAAGCTTAAAAGATATGGAAATTTTATTTAATCGGCTAGCATTTTGATATAATCAGTCCATTGCAATAATAACTAGTGAATAGTTTTAAAAATCCTTCTTTAACTGTTAATATTTTATAAATTATGATATAATTAAACTTCTTTCAATGAGCACTTCACATAATGTATAAGGCAATTAATTGAAAGCATGCAGTATTTTGCTGATCAAGCAATGAGAAGACATTGTGACAACATATGCTGGACTGAACACTTGTTAGAAGACAATCTTTATATCTGCATGGAAGGAGCTTCAGTGTTTTCAAAAGAGACAAAGAAAGGTTTAAGCATATGCTTATGAACTCTTAATTGGCAAGATTGTATCTCTAAGCAAGATTATGAAGTTAGAGCTGGATCGAAAAGAACTTAAGAAGCTGCATTCTAGCTCGCTTCAAAAAGTTGCAGAAGAAATTTAGACCAGAGAGAAAGAAATAACAGCCTCAGAAGAACCACTTTCAAGTAAAATAAGAGAAATGCTTAAAGCATGAGAAATTATTGTATCAAGAAGCATCACCCTAATAAGGTAGTAGTAATGAGTCCTATAAATTCATTTTATGACAATGCTGTGTTTCTTCTATGCCAAATTTTGAAGCATAGCTAAAGTCAAATGTATTTAGACAACTTTTTTATATATAAAAAAGAATGCATTATAAACAATAATTAAATATAATTATTAATTTGTTTGGGTATTTCCTATGCAATAGAATGCCTTTTGCTATTTACATATATTTCTAAGAAGAAAATTATTTTGCTAATAAAAGAGTGCTACAAGTAAAATTTGGGAGAAAGTACCTTTAAAGCAAAGTTTCATTGTTTTTCAATTCATTAAATGTATTTTGTTTTTTCTTTAAAAGAATAAATTTAAGAACTGGAAAAAATTAGTAAACTTCAGTTTTCAAAGACACTGCTTATAAAAAAAACAAGTCCAGCCTTTAATTGAATAATAAAAATATCTTATTCTTAAAAAGAAAAACTTACTTAAGCTGCCAGTAGAATTATGCTGCACATCATTCTTATCATATAGGGAATGAGGATTTCCATTGAATTCATCCTCGTTTTCATAATGGGTATTTGTGCGTAACTCTGACTGTGAACGTCGTTCGTCATGCGATTTATGTTTAGGGTGACGAATGTGTCTTCGACGCCCACGTGGATAAATTTTATGAGTGTCCTAATAAATAAATAAAGTTCTTGATTAACGAATTTTGTTAGTTATAGAAAAATTCAAATAGAAATGTAAAATTGGATGGTAAACAATTGTTATAAAATATAAAAAAATTAAAAAACAATCAACAGGAAATATATTTAGGAAATTTATATTCTATTTTTTAAAAACAAAACAGTACAAAACACATAATTTTTTTTAAAAATTAATAACATTTTTATAAAGAGAAATATAGACACATATTAGATTTTTGAAACTTCATAGACTACATTAGAGATATTAGGGGAGAAAAGCAATGGCATAACAATCAGGGATGAGTCGGTCTCTGATTTGGATCTCAATTCTGACTTGCAGATGAATGAATGAGTGTATGAGTTCGACCACCCCCTAAAAAGGGTTGTGTCGTGTGTGTTCGAGCCAAGTCGTACTTTCACCTTAACGCTGCTCGTTAATAATGAAAGGCGCACACTTAATTCGAAAGAGCTCCGCTCATTTGGACTTGGTATGACCAAGTGGCATTAGACCCACAATTACCACATATAATAAAAATTTCTTTTGAAAAATAATCATTAAGATTTTGAAATTTGATAATTGAACTCAAAAAATCAAAAGATAAACCTACCTTCATCATTTCTTCTGACTTTTCAAGTGTTAGCTTAGAGACTTGTTCTAAACCAAAACGTACACCGTCAACGTCATTAGTTTGGCCTTCCTGTGAACTAATGCTAGTAATGGGATGAGAATTTTCTTTGGCAGAATCGAATGACAGCTATAAAATAATTAAAAAGTGTTAAAATATAATTTTAGAATGCTCCATCATGCTTCATTAGAGACAACTACACTATGAATAATATATTTTTTATCCAAGTAACAGGAAAACCCCAGGTTGGGTGATGAATTTAGCAACAAAGTGGAAGATTCTAGAATCTCCAAGAATTTTGTTGATAGGATCAATGAGATTCAAGTAATGACCATGCTTAAAAAAATTTCTATAATGGAAATTATATAAAGACACCAAGAGTTATCTTTTACAGCTTCCCAGCTTATTATATAAATCAATGTTTAGTCAATTGAATCAGTCCAGAAATGCAAGCATCGAGTGGAGCCCAAGCAATTAGTAATTAAGGAATAAGCTATGCATCTATTAGTGGAGTCAAGTATTTAAGCAGTATTCATCTGTGTACTGAGTAGATAGAGCAGTGAGTCAGCAGTTAGATACAGCTAAAGTGAGGATGAATAGCAAATAATTGAAGGAGCCATTGTGAAAATTATGTAAAGTTCCTTTCCCTGCTGTTCTTTCTAGCCATTTTAAGTGGATTATTTAATACTGATTAGCTACTTGTAGACTGGTACTTATTGTAAGTATTGCTGTTTATACATTATGTACAGCTGTGTTTTTACAATCGAAGTTCTCATATTTGTGTTAATAAATATTCTTTTTCACTATGAATATTGATTGTGTCACCATACATCAACTGTACTAAACCCATTGATAGTCGTTGATTTTGTGGCAAACTTTCCATAACAATACCTTTGGCACATATATCAATTCTAAAGAATACAGTGCTGACATTGAAACTTTTAAAAATAAGTATATTTACGATAAATAAAAAAAAACTAATAACTATGCCATTCTTATGATAACAAAGGGATACCATCTACGAAATAAAGAACTTAAATTTGCAAAACTTTTATCATTTTATAAAGGATTACATTTACTCAATAGATTTAAGAAATACAATAGATAGAACTGATAAAATTAAAATGCACAACTCATTAAAACAGTATCTAGGTGCTTACTATTTTTCTTAATCTCCAGAAGATGAATTCAAGATAAGAATATCATATGATTTGCAAGATATCCTCTAAAAATATGCAAATAGCAATAGCATTCAAATAAAGAATTATCAACAGATTTATTTTTATGTTTAAAGTTCAATTTTTTAATGATAGTTCTCTATTTTATTTTATTAATCCTATTTTTTGTCTAAACTGATTCTGTATAATAAGAAATCCTCAGATTAAAATATTTTAGATGAACTAATTCAAAATAGCCAGGGCTATACAAGAAAAATATTTAAGGGTTGTTTCCATGTATGTAAGTATAGAAAATATACCACTTTATATATATTTTCCTTTATTCAAGGTTTTACTATAGTTACGGGAGTTTTGTATTTCAAAAAATTATTATTTTTTAATGTATAAAAATATAAGCAATGAAACAAAATTTAATAAAAATTCAAAATTCATGTTTTTAACACTTAATTGCAAATAAATAATCGATAAGTAATATTTAGAAACATATCCTTTAAAATAATATTTTTCTTGTTTGGATAAGTATGGTATTTCCTATTAACAAAACCATCTTAAATGAAAAGGTTTTGGATTAGCTGGGAAAAAAAAGGAAGCAATTTTTGATAATTGAACCAAGAAATATTATACTGTTGATTTGCATGTTCAACTTCCATAAAAAAATAATTTAAATAATTTTTTAAGGTTATTTTAAACTTAACAACTTTTTTTTCAGAGATCATATTAAATTAAAAAAATAACTACCAATACGTTTACAAGTTTCAAATTCATTAAAAAAATTATATTATCTAGTGATATTACATGACTTATGCAGCAGGTGCTTGTTACTTTCATATTTTTTTCAATAATGTTTTATTTATTCTTATCTTTTACATTTTTTATAATAAATTTTGTATGTAAGAAAGAATTTGGCTTCTGTGTCTTTTTCCCCATTATCATTTCATCAGCAATGTTTGGCTCCCATTTGTCCCAAATGGAATCTCACTAAGAATGTGATTTTAAGTAAAGTTATATTATATCTGTCAACTTATTCTTGTAACATTAATTTCAAAGGACAAAAACATTTTAACCTAAAAAAATATTGAGATATGCTTTGTTTTAAACTTTCTTTTAAAATTCATATCAAAGAAACCTTTTGGAAAAATGAGATGTTCCACACAAAAAAAGCAAAAATCAAGTAGTTCTGAAACTTTTGTTCATTATCTGCATATTTTAAAAACTATTAGACAGAAATTGATAAAACTTAAAACTTTAAGCCTTTCTTCTTTGATTGGTTTCATAACCTATGCAAGATTCTGTTCAAAAAATTTTTTCACTTATGAATTTAAAAATATAAAAGACACTTTCATAGTTTTGTAAAGCGTATAGTAAGTTTAGTGTTGCTTACTGAGTATTAGAAAATTTCAAAAGCTTACAATAAATCTTTTTTTTTTTTTTTGCAAAATTAGAAAATGTTGTATGTTATTTTAGTCTGGAGAATTCAAATATGTCATTAAAATAGGCTATTGCTATTTGAAAACATCGAGTTTGAGAAAATCTATGAAAAACAAAGTATGAAGACAACTAATTAACTATTCATTAACTTTAGAAAACATGTTTTTAATAGGTATAGGTATAATAGGTATAGGTAAGGTATGAAAAAATAGGTATAAATAAGTCATAGGCATTTGCAGTTCTATTCTGCAGTACTCAGTTATGGAATAAATAACAGAGCAGTGTTTGCATGTTTTTTTATGAACAGCAATTGAGTTACAAAGGGCTATTGAAAAACAAATCTAATAAATCTGAATTGCATTTAGATTATAAAAATATCTCACTCGGCCAAAATCATGTCATGAAGAATCAGTCAAAACAATTATGAATATTAATAATTAAAAAAAAACCCTAAAAATCTATTAAAAAATAATGGAATGTAACAAAAGTTTTTATTGTTTCTGTCCCTTCTCCTTAATAGAAAGTTTCTTAAGGTAGAAAGGGAAATTTTATTATTCTGAAGGAAGTTTAAAAAAGAAAATTAAACTTCAATCAGTGTAAAATAATGTACAGAAATGTAATAGGAGAATTATATCTTAATAATAATATAGCAAAGATTGTGTGAATGAGGTGGTTACAGGATTACATTACAGATTACAACAACTATAAATTTTCATGCAATTCAGATTTAAACAAAGAAACTAATATATAACGAAAGAAAATATTACAATCAATGACAAAAAATAAAAAAAAGTTTAATTTACATATTTTTCATAAATATATGATGAATTATCAGAAATATTGATATAATAAATTACCTTTTCAGCTAATGATGAATAACTCGAAGTAACAGGGGTAGTTTCAGATAAAGATGATTGATTAGAAGAGTTAGATACAGATTCGGTCAATAATGAGTGAAATGAAACTGAGGATACTTTATCTGATAATGATGAGTATGATAATAATGATTCCTCTTCCATAATGTAAAATTCTTTTCCCAGAGAGCTTTTTCTTTCCTAAAAAACATGTTAAGAATCAATATTGAGGATAAACCCTGATAAAAACTGTCAAGTACTTCATTCAACATACATAGAACTTTTAAGCTAAAATGTTTCATTATAACACATATTTGTATTTAATAATTTAACTATCCACAATAGAAGATAATCAAATTCATTCCACATAAAATATAAAGGTAGATTAAATTATCTTTAAAAGGTTAAAGAAATAGAATTGCTTGATATATGAAGTAAACAATACAAATTTCTAAAAGAATAATCAAACAGCATCACTTAAGTTATAGCAGTCATATGGCTATTTTAAATGCTACAGGTGTTTCTAAATTATTTTGTATAAGCATGTGATGACTATTAATTTCATGCTATCTCATTTGTATCAAATATATTTCCAGTGTCATATGTTGGCCTTAAACTTCTTGATTATATCCAATGATTGTCCTTTACTTATTTGCAGTCTTTTCCTATAGGACCTATCCAGTTTCCAATTGATATTCTCTCCTCTAATACTTTCAAAATATTAATATGAAATCATGGTTAGGATTCAATATTACAATTACCTTATTTTTATTTGTCAGTCTATTTTCTTTTCAATGTCTATTGTTATAATAACAGCAACTATTATTATAAAAGCTTCAGAGATATTAAAAATTTCCTTGAGATGTTACACAAAAGGAAACGAATTAATATGAAAAATGATGAAGAAAATAAAATTTGATTCCAAAAATGCAAAAATCTACATTTTTATGGAAATGCATCTTGTCTTATCTTAATAAAGAAATAACAGAAACTTGGAATGAATGCACAATGAATAATCTTGAGGTAAAAGAGGTGATCTATTACTATCTACCCTTTTCCTAAAAACTGGGAACGAAAACTTATTGAATCTTAAAAAGGGTTAATGGAAGCTACCAGAATTGATACATTAAATGTTGCCAAATTTCAAAAAATTATATGAATGCATGGTAGCACCATGAAATTCATAGGAATTGAAATCAGCTATAGATGTAAGATGAATTGCATGAGAGTAGAATTCCAAAAGCACCAAGGCTTGAACAGGAATTGAAGGAAACAATAATGAATAAATTTTGTAAAAGAGCGATTATACAAAATTGGAATCATTTCAAAACGTTTATTTTAATATTTTAAAGATATAAAATCAATTAGATATAAAAGAAAAACAATGCAAATAAAATTCATTAATACCACTGGGCTTCTCGATGAAGTTACGGAAACATGATTTTCATAAGGCAATTCTTCAGATGTGTGGAAAGAAACATCTGTAAAGTAAATGAATTTTTTAAAACAAGCTTATAAATATATGTTATGCATGGAAGATATTAAAGAAAAACTTATTACATTATTGATTAATTTGTTCTACATGTCAGAATTTTCACTTTTACAAAATAACTAAATGTTTAAGATTACAAGAATAATTTAAGAATTTCACTGAGATCAGGAGGAGGTCCCTACTCTCAGGGGTTATTTTGCACACAGGGATTTGAAGCAGATAACTTGAGTGGATTCAATAAGGAGAAAAAGATAGACATATGCAATCAACACACCTTAATTACACTTAAATATTTTAAATACCCATTTAAAGTTGGTCTGTTAAAATCTCAATTCCTAGAATTATTTTATTTTGTTATGCACGGAAAATTTTTATTCTTACTTGTATTTTCAACTAGACTGCTTACAGACTTCTACAAAGTAGAAATTATTTCAACTTTTTTCAAATTTTTATATATAATTTATTTGCAATGCATTTCCTTTTTTTTTTAATCCTCCCCCTCTCTGCATCCCATTTTGAAACTGCAATCTCTGCTATGCATGATACAAAACTTTTAAAACAAGCATCCTCCCAACCCATCGAATCTAAGTTCTTTTGTCACTTGAAAACTTTCGACACCACTAAAATTTTTTGATTTATCTAAAACCAAATATTTTGCAATACATTTTTTTTTTCTTTACAGTTTTATTCTTATTTAAGGAAAATCCTCTTTCAGTTATGGCCTGAATTTGAAATAATATTAATAGCAATTTAATTCCCCCACACTTTCAGGTAAAATTTCTGATTCCCTAAATACTTTGATAAAAACTTATTAATTTGATTCTTGAGTAATTCAAGTTTTTCAAATTCTACTGAATTGCAACTAACATTATTAAAAAAGTTGTTAAATTCTTGAAAATGGATTCACATCCTTTTTCTTAAGTTGTTTGCTTAGAGAAATAGCTTGTTTGGCCATTCCATTAAAATGAAGAACGAACAGTTGAAATAGAGAATTATTCAAAACTCTATGAATAAAAATGGATACAAAGTCTTCACATTCATATTCATATTTCAAATCACTCATCATACCAAAAATACCTTTTATTTCAGATCTATAAGCATTAATATCCTGATCCCAAAGAATCCTGTATTAACTTTACTGATATCAGTATATTAATCTTTATTTGAAGAATCAAACTCAAGAATACCATTAACAGTTATTAGGCTTTCAAGAATATAATTTTTCATTAAACTGAAAGCTTTTAAATAGCCCAGCGATGGATAGTCGTTTGAGTAGTATATTAAAAATGTTAAATAATTTTGTTCAGGGGGAGGATCTCAGTTGGATCAATAATGTTGGACATTGACTTAGTGTAAGAAACTTGCTCCTTTTTTTTATATTCTGAATGCTTAGCAGTAAGTTATTCCTCATTTTGATTACTCTATTCATCAATTTTTGGGAATTTTCTTTCTTCATTTACCTAGCCAAAAACTTCAAAATTTTTGATAAACTATTCATCAAAATAGATAAAGTCCTTCTTAAAGTCTTTTTTTAAAAAAAAATAGAATTATGAAAAAATCTACAGTTATCTCATAAGTATCTACAGTTATGGCATGGCCATGAAATTTGGGAACATATATCTAGTTCCAATACCTTTTATTGATTCAAAACTGAATAGGTAAATGCATTTGCATATTTCAAGGATCTGTTGAATACACCTATAGAGGCATTATAATCTGGATAAAATGCTAAAATGCAGCAAATGAGTAATAATTTTAAAAAATTATTTCTACAACTTTTGATTTTGATTAAAAACAAAAACAAAGTTGAAGTGAAAAATAGAGTAGGGTAAACAATTATAAGTTTTTATATTTTGCGGCGATAATGCATTTTCTTTTATCTTTTTGAGGTTTGTAAAGGAGGAAAGAACTGCTATTGAGTTCTTCGAATTTTCATACATATTGTATTCTAAAATGTCATTTTCTGATTCAATTGTGGCATTGTCATTCAATTCCAGAGATGGTGAAATTTTTGATGATTATGGAGGATGAACATACATAGACAGAACAATTTTAAGTAGCTTTTTCGGCTTGTTATAAGTTGAAAGCCAGTTGTGTTAGCTGAATTGAAAACCACTTCATAAATTAGTATAACAATCACAGTAAAATTCTGGAAGTTAACTGGTGAAGATGTTAATACAGAATTTGAAGGTTTCTTATAATATTAGAAGAAATATCAGTTAGATTCCATACAATGCATATTCTTTTTTAACTGCAGAAGGGTAACTATTTCCAGCTACAAAGATTTTAGATTTTACAAGCTTCCAGACTTCCCCATGATAATCTTCCCAGAAGAATTTACTAAAGAACCATCTGAATTTTTATTTTTGTTGATAATCTATTCTCACTTGTTACCATGAGGAATAGTTTAAGGATAATAGTGTTCATCATTAAAATTGACACTTTTCTATAAGTGCTGTCAATGCCAGTTTCTGCACAACAAGTACATATTAGTGTCCCATAGCAAAAAAATTTAGAATTCCTAAAATATAGACACTGGAAGCCCCTTCAGGAATTTTTGAATATATATTCTAACAGATAAGCATATATATATCCTGCTTCGATGTAGTGAAACTAAAAGTTAGCACGAGATTTCTTTTTTGTGTTCAGGAGCTGATCATCTCTCTAAATTGCAATATGTTGCACATGGGTCACTCCCTGACTTTTTAGTTTTTCAGTAATCTCTCAAACTGGCACGTTCAACTATTCACCACTCTGTCCAGAATATGACTTTTGGCGTAGGTGTTGGCTGGAATTGTGCCAATGTGGAGGTTGAATTCCGCCAAGGATCGAACTCGCGATCTTCCGATTTGCAGCCGAATAACTTATCCACTATACAAAAGTGACTGGCTAATTAAGATGTCACCAAAATACTCCCCTACCAGTGAGTCTGTAGAGAGACGAACGATTTTATTGCTCCAAGCGTTATGGCTAGTCTAGGAGAGTTGTTGCTGCATCAAATGAGTCTGATGACTTTGCATTGCTGATGGAGAGAGTTGCTGTTGCTGCAGCGTCAAGTGAGTCTGACGATTTTGCTTTTGGTTGCGTTTGCTGCGGGTAGATGGCCCCACGACAGCTGTTTGAATATTCATCGTCCGAGGTCATCAATTTGGCGTAGGTGTTGGCTGGAATTGTGCCAATGTGAAGGTTGAATTCCGCCAAGGATCGAACTCGCGATTTTCCGATTCGCAGCCAAGTAACTTATCCACTATAGAAAAGTGTCCACCGATGTTTAGTGGCAGTTACTGGCTTATTAAGATGTCACCACAGACTCTTTTAGATGAATTTTATGATGGGTAAAAACTGGCAAAAATAGAGATTATTGATAGTGATATCAAGTAAACACAGAAGTAAACAGAGCGGTGAAAGCTTCCCATGGAGAGCTCCCTCTCTTGTTGCTGAGGAATGGAAGAAAGTAGAAAGTAGCAGGTAAGAGGAGATGAACTTAGAAGGTAGACCAAAACACGAAGGTGCCTCAATATCATGAGGCCTGGAAGAAGTTGAGCCTCAAAAGGCAATTTTTTTCTGCATAAATTCTGAATTAAATTATCCTACAAGGAATATTTTTATATTATTTCAAACTAAAAATTTTTATTTTCTCAAATATTTTAATTTTCTTTTGATCCAATTTTCCATCAATTTTGGAGAAAATTAACTGAAGAAATGGTGATGATAAATGAAGTTTACAATACTTCATTGCTAAAATGGTGAGACTTTGAAATACAATATTTTAATATATTTTGGCAACATGCTTTGCTAATTTTAAACAAATTCTAAAGATTGTTTATTAAAATTAAAAATTGCAGCTGTTAGAATTTTTTTTGAACTATAACATTTTATATGTTTGCTGCAGTAAAAACAAGTTATTTAAAAAAACATTTGTGTATAGATGCACCAGGATTCTGTCAATTGTTAATATTAAGTGTTTTAGAACTAGCTTTTTTGAATATAGATATAATTAAAATTTTCCTCACATATAATGAAGTATATGTTAGGTTTTAATGAGGATTTTGTCACAAATGTATGCTTTTTATTAATACTAACAATGAATTTTTTAAAAAAAAGAGGAAAATTTCAATCAAGGCAACATTTAGTAATTTTATTAGTTTCATCAAATTTCTTTCGTTATTAAATTTCATCAGGAAATTTTTCAAAAGTTTCAAAAAATGAAACCATTAAAAAGTAAATTTGATAAACAAACCTGTGACATCTTTCGAAGGAAATCTTGATTCATTAATACTTGCAAAAGATTGATCTTGAGACTTTCTGAAAGGAGGAATTTTTTATTAACATAAAAAAAAAATACAAATTTTGAAATTAAATATGAAATATTTCCTTCTTTAAGTTTAAGAATAGTAATTCAAAAAATACAAGAGGAAAATATATTTGTGTTCAAATGTAAGATAACCTTTTTTTTTCATATAATAAGTCTAAAATTAGCAAGCAAGCAAGCAAGGGGGCAATTGCCCCCATGTTGGTGAGAGTTATGTCAGCAAAAATCTTCACTACTTCAGTATAATTGTAGATTCTACACTGTAGAGAGCTATGTGTTATCAAACATGACTATTTAAAAATCCCCTAAAGAACTAGAATATACTGTTGAAATATTCAAGTAACAATTAAAACAGTTAAACTAAATTCGGTAAAATAATCAATACAGTACTGAAGCAACGGATGTCACAGATATTAAGTTAGTATATTTTCAGACACCTGATTCAAATGTCATTCAGCTGATAATTTACTCTAATTTAGGCAATATAATCAACAAGGTAACGAATTAATAAAATATCAACAAAGTGATAAGAGCATTTTGCGGACAATTTCGGATCAGTCATCGATGAGCTCAACATAATAAGTATAGAATGTGTTGAAGTTGGCTGATTGCTACTTTTATCAACATACCTGATGAGATGAATAAGATAACACTTTCTGCCAACATTTTTTGATTGTCTGACTATGAACTCAACTTTTTGAGTGTCGAAAATGATATCCACAAATTCGTAGACCTCTGCTTCCTAAGTCGCAGATCAAGCTTTTAATTTGCACTGCTTTTGATGACATAAATGACAATGCAGCATGTGAATAAGATATCACATTTTGTCAAAAATTTTTGATCAGTCGAATGAAAATTCAATGCAATGGAAGACGACGATGTTAAGTACACAAATTTGATTGAAATATCATTCATTCAGCTTATGATTTGTACTATATTTAGCAGAATAATCAATGAATTAGCAATTGAGAAAACATTACATTTTTACCGACTAATTCTTGCTTTTCAGCCAAAATGTTATTATGTAGGTCATGGAGAAAGAAAAAAGTGTTTTCATCGAGTGCTTCAATAACTTGCCAGTGAAAATATTTTCCCTAATATTAGGGAATAATATCTTCCCCAATATTAGGATACATGATAGGGTGATAGAGCTGTTTCAG
Organism: Argiope trifasciata; assembly: GCA_026543055.1. Taxonomy (NCBI): domain Eukaryota; kingdom Metazoa; phylum Arthropoda; class Arachnida; order Araneae; family Araneidae; genus Argiope; species Argiope trifasciata. The sequence continues at coordinate 59,137 of JAPMOQ010038358.1, forward strand.
TTTTAGTTGGTAGATTTATTTCAGCAATTGTTGAAACAAATTTAACAAACCTTTCTGAAAATGCCTCGAAACATTGGTACAGGGTGGCTACAATAATCCACTATATGCAATTAAGATGGATGATCCAATATATGCAATTTAGATAGAGATTACCTTAATCATTTACAACAAAAATCAAAACAGTACTTTCAAAAGAATAATATCAGTGTTGGTACCATGGTAATAGTTGAAGACGACAATGTTCTTCTTAATTCTTGGTTGTTAGGACTTGTTAAAGTATTTTATGGTAAATATTTTTTTATATGCCTTGTTAAAACATCCAAAGGGACTTATAAACATCCAATTATAAAACTAGCATATTACTGATTGAAAATGTTCACTTACATTGTATTTATTGGATTGTATTTTGCATAATTAGATATCTAGCAGTTTGAATTTAATTATTCTGCATTATTTAGTGCCTTGATTGTATTTTTCATGTGTTTTTATTTATGTATATATAAATATATATATATATATATATATTCATATGTATTTGCCATTTGTTTAATTTAACTTTCTATTTGCAATTAATTGTATTTCTATATATGCTGTGTGCAATGTCTTTGTACCTTTGACAGACATTGCATGGTCGGGCGGTATGCTCATGCGAATGTAACTTTATGCCAAACTTGCCAATAAAATTATAGGAACCCCTTTACCCACCCTTCTGGTCGAGGCTTTCAGAGATACATTAGAATGTTGACCCCCGTTAGCTCACCAACCACCTGCAGTAGCTATAAACAACTTCAGTTTGTAAAGCTTAACAAAGCTAACCGCAATCAGCCATTTATTATATGATCCACTCACCATAAAAGAAGTATATATAGTTGCAAATGAAGAAATTTAAGCAAACGTGTAGTCCACTACTCTCTTTGAATGACACGGTCTAACATATTTAAGGATATGGCTTAATTAGCTCTACAAGCACTTATGAAACCAATCTCCAGTATTTATTGTATGCTCCCTAATAAATAAAATCATCCCTGCTTCTGATATAAAAATTAGAGGCATTAGACAAAGGTGTGAATGCCATGAATTATTTTATTTTAAAAGTCTGTCTCAGTATAGCTTTTACAAAATTGATTCATGTTTTTTCACCCCCCCCCCTTAATTTTTTTCTCATGGTATTTACATGCATGCAAACATACAAACTGATCCACTCATGGATTTGGTTCAAAATTTTAATTTAAATTATTTTTTTATGCTTTTGGAGACCAGTTTGTCTACTCAGTCTATTTTAGCCCTTATTAAAATGTTAGTTTGAAGTCCATTTCTTTATATTCTTTACATTTCATTTTCTATAATTTAACAAACTGCTAAATCACTTCAAAGAATTTTTAATAATATTTTCAGCTCCATTAATTACCAGAACACTGAATCTAGTGCAAAAATAAAATTTGAAGCAATCTGAAATGTTCACATAATAATTTGTTTGCATTTTAGCAGTTACTAATAAAAACATTTTTTGTGCCATGTATGTTAACACTATATATATTCATATTTAAAAAAAAATTCAAATAAATCATAGAATATTAAAAAGATATTTCTAAAAAAATATATATACAGATATTTACAATATATATTTTCAAAACAAAGTATCTTTTGTTTGAATCAACTCACAAAGAGGAAAAATGTCCAGAGCCATCTTGAGTTAAAGAATGAGAAAGCGAACTCAGTTGGAGAAATTCTTCATATGCAGGTTCATTTGGTGTGCATAAAGGGCCAAGACTCCATGTAGACAGCATTGCAGTACTGCTACTTTTAGCCTAAAATCAAACAATTGCATTATTAAAAATGTATTGTTTTTACAGAAAATCTGAAAAATGACCACAATGACCAAATCATATATTGTTTCAAATAATTCAAGATATAAATGTGATATTCATTCATGCAGAAACATATTTTCAAATAAACTGATTAGTGAAGAAAATATTAAAATAAATTTATAATGTCTTTGGTTCATTTCAAAGAGATGTTGGTTTTTTTTTAATTGTTTAAAGATCAGAATGCTTTGTTTAGATATTATGTATTTAAATTCTAAGAAATTCTGCATTTACTTAAAAAAATTTTACAGTTGAAAGATTTCAATATGATCAGCTGGACTCTTGAAGTACACAATTACTTTTCACTTAACTCTTTATCCATACAATATGAAACTGATAGAAGCACACTAATATGCAAAGAACTGTCAGCAGATAGATAATAGATAATGGAAAGTAAGGAATTGTCAGAATTGCTCAGTTATATTCAATAAATAATCCCTAAAATATTTATAATGACTGACATTGTCAATATGATTTTAAAAGGAATTTTCTAATTGAAAAATTTTACATATATTTGAGATCTAAAAACAATAATATTCTACACAACTTTTAAACTATCAACATCCATATTTTATATTCTTTCTATTATCATTTATATAAAAAAAATGTAGAAGTGCAAATACTTCTTTTACAAATAAGGAATTGAAAAAGTAAAATTTCTGGCATTGCAGGTACCACAACTTTTACTATTTTAACTTATGAAAGGAAGAGAGAGAGATTAGAAATATCTTCTTACTTCTGGCCAAGACGATATCATTGCAGTAGCTTGACATGTTTTGGATACATCAGAAGCAAAACAAGTATTGCAAATAAAATTGGTGGCATCTTTTCTAAAAATTTTGTCATGCTCAGATATAAAATATGTCACTATTTGGTTTGTAAGAGACTGTTCTTTCAAGCCAACAAAATCTTCAGTTACCCTGAAAACAAAATGATAAATAATTTCTTTTTAATAATTATTTGGTAAAATAATCAATAATAAAAAATTAAGTTGCATTTTTGTTTTCCTTTAGTGAATATAACAAGTATAAATTTAAAAATTATGTACATAATATATCCAGTTATGTTAAATGACAAGCTTTTTGTTATATTTTCATCTACTTACAAGTAATTAATTCCAAAAACTTTCAAATTTTCTTCCTAATGAATGATGAAATCAGAAAACATAATTGTTGGTTTTCACGTTCGATTCTCAGATGACAAGTGAAAGTTCTAACTATAACTTGACATAGGACGTATTTAATGTATTTATATTACAATTTGTAATTTTCAAGATATTCAAGGTCACTCTAATTACAGATTCAAAATATTAATAACAGTAAGCATATTTGTATCTTTAAAAATGAGATAACAATAATTCTAAAATGAAAATGCCAGAATCAAAATCATAGCAATACACAAAATAAAATATAGTTGGTACTTCAACAGAATGTTTATTTTCATATTCAAAAATATTCATATAGCTATTTCATAGAATAGCCAAACTGAAAAATGGTTAATTTTTTATCAAACATGTTTTCAAAATAATGTAATGATTAGAAATTGTAATGTATTCAATTTTTCTAATGACTCAATTCAACAGAGAATATGTTTTAGACTATAAAAGTAAAAACTACTAAAGTTTGTCAACAGATATTACATGAAATAATAATAGAATATCCCCAAAACTGTTCACTACTTTTAATATTGTGATTTAACATTTCACGGAAAAGAGAAAGTAATTTAATTATTGCATTGAAAATTGAAATGTTATTTTGCAAATTAATTTCAAATGTCAAAAATTCAAGTCTCATCAGTAATTAGCATGATATTATCAAAATTTTAATTTATTTGATGCCTTCTAATTTATTGTAATGTCATAAAAATCAATTTATCATAATAATATATATTTGAAAAATCCTCAAAAAAAAAAAAAAAAAAGTCTGGATTTCAGTAAGTTTTAATAAATTAAATTTTCTAAATATTCCTACGTGCAAATTAAAGACTATTAATGAATACACATTAAACTTTTTTTAAATATCAAGATAGTTTTTTCCCCTGTCTAAGGACATTTTTATACACTTGACAAACTCACATCTTCAAAAACAATTGCAATGATTCTAGTAAAAACTTTGCTACATATTCGAAGCCAATAATGATGTAAACGGTTTTGGGTAATATTGTTCCAAAATTATATTATATATATACACATACATACACACACACACACATTATAAATGGCTCTTTTTATTCATTCCTCCCATTATATTTTTAGAGTAAAGTAGTGATTTTTTATGAACAAGGCTGATGTGATGTATGTTGAATAAATTTTGAAATCCTTTAGGTCTCATTCATTTTATATCTAAATTCATAAATGGTTTTTTTTTTTTTTTTTTTTTTTGCATAATCCTTTAAATATAAATTTTTCGTCCATTAATGAATATAGCAATAAACTTAGTTTTATTTTATATATCATTATAAGTTTGGATAATATTTAACTGGAAAATATTTAGCTACATTACTATTCTGTATTTGCATGATACTCAATGGATACTAGAAAAAAAATTGAATTGAACAAATTTCCTAAAAATTCATAACAAATTTAACAGCATAATCAATATTTTACTAAATACACTGCTATATAATAGTTTTGGTGTCTTTATATAAACTTGAAGTATAATTTTGAATTAAAAAATTCCTTTATTGTTTATAATAAAGAAAAAAAGCTTTAATGACAATGTTTGTTGCCATTTTCTTTCTCAGTAATATCAAATTACTGAATGACTTCCATAGGTTTAATGGAAACAATTTGATAGTTGCAATAATAATAATAATAACTGCATTAAATATATTTCATTTGATTCTTATTTGCTATTTCATTCCTAATCATTTATTTTTCGGTTTGATTCCTAATTCAATTTTATATAATGAATAAGTTATTTTAATAATACTTAATATAAATATTTAGATATGCAAATTTCAGAAATACATTTATGGATTTCAGTATATTAATTATCAACAGAAATTATAACTTCTCAACTTGATAATTAAAAGTATTAAATTATTCAGAAAATTATTGTTCATAAAATAATTATCATGAATTAAAATGTGTGAAATTAATTAAAATATCATATGTAATGTAAAGTTTGTATGTTAAAACATAGGATTATCCCAAATGTCCCCCCAAGAACTACCACAGCAGCCCCCCCCCCCCAAACAGGCTTGATCCACCCTTGAATCTTCCTCATAAGATAAATAGCATAATCCTGTTTTCATAACTTGTTTGTTAAAGATTTGATAGTTCTAGATCTAATGGTGTAGTCTATAATATATTGACAAATATATTGTTGTATCTATTAGTGTTAAAAAATACAGTATATAAAAATAATTCTGTAAAGCTCTTTTATATAAAACTTATTATGCCACTATTTCAAAATAAAATCAAAATTTTATCACAATATTTTATAAATGATTAAAAAGGACTTTACAATACTTACCTAAATAAATTAGGGCCAAAAACAATACCAAGAGATGAAGCACTCATTCTATTTTGATCTTCCATATCTGATACTTTGCGAAGGAAATTGAATAAGTAGTTTAAAATATGATAATTGGTTGGAGGCAGCTTTTCAACAAGTTCAGCTAAACAAACTACACTCTCTGTCTTGTCTTTATCTATAACAATGGCAGGAAAAAAATATATAAAGGAAAAACCCAAAATTTCTAGTGTAAAGCAAGTTAAAAGCAAGAATTTAAATCAAAATTAAACAAAAAATAATAAAATTAATAAAATATTGTTATAAACATATCAAAAAGAGATATATATTAAATTTAATCTTCATAAGTGAATAACAATAGAATTCACCATATATTTAGAATCACAAAACCAATTATTTACTACATTTCTTACCAACTGAGAGCAATTGATCAAAAATTTAGTTAATTTGATCCATTGAATAATAAAATTCTGAAAGAAATTTAACTAAAGGGGTGTGTGGAGTATTTTATTTTTTAAAAAATAAGCCCTTTATATGTATTTTTTTAAGCCCCACTAGAAAAAAATTAGAACTAACCTTAATCAAATATTTTGTATTGTAGAACTATTAAGTTGGATTGAAATAAATGAAGTTGGACATTAACTAAATAACTGTCCTATTTTATACAATATATTTTTATACTATTTTATACACATAAAATAACTAAATTATATTTATCAAGCATGTCTGAATATCTTTTATCAATATTAAAACTAAGTTAGTTAAAACATCACTAGTAAGAAGTTCATTTGTAAAACCTTATTAAAATAATTTTATTAAATATCTTAAATCATGTAATTACACTGAAGTTTGTAGTATAAGGGAAAAATAGATTACAATGCTACATCATTATTATTCCAGTTTCATGAAGGAAAAAAAAACCCATTAAAACATAAGAACTGCTCATTTCAATATCCTGAGATTACTACTTTTCAATGCATCTATCTTATTAAATGGCGAGACTTGTGATGATGAAGCACATTTCCAGAATACCAATATCGGAATTCTTTATCTTTCTTTGACCTTAAATTTTGCCCTAAAGATACTTTTTCATTCCTATTTTTCTTCAGATATATGTAAAAATCATGTCATTTTTAACTATGTTATTTTATTTCAATTCAAAATTATACTATTGATTGCTTATAGGGTTAATTCAAGTAACAAAACTAGATACTTTAAAATAATATTTTTAAAAAGCATTAAATTATGTATGTCAAAAATATTTATATTATTTTTAAGATATTCCATATTTACAGTAATTCCTAATATGAAAATAAAATGCCTTAAGCAAAATAAACTCTTGATTATTCATTGCTATTACTTTCAAAATATTGTCAAAAAATTTTTAAGCATACAAAAAAAAAGCAATTTAACATTTAAACAATCATCATTATTTTGTAAAAAAGTGAATTACTAAATTTTCAGAAATCTCCCATCTATTCATCATAATTCAATGTTTATACCCCTTATAGTAAATAAAAGAAGCTCTGAAATCTTTTATTGTGAATTAGTATCTTTTTCTGGCAATATTACAATTTATTTGCAGTATTTGCAACTCATAAGTTTGCAAGTAAACCGAATTTACTTTATTGTTAAATATAAAAATCTCACCCTCTCATTCCTATTTGAATAAATTAAATAAAAGATAGTTTATCTTCAGATATTTTTCCAAATACTTTCGAAATGTTCAATTTTTTCATAACTTTTTCAAATGTTCAATAACTTTTCCAACTTATGAATTCTGTTAATAATTTAAAGTTCTCAGCTTGTTGAACAAGTAAGTGCATTAACTTTATGTTTAATATTGCCAAATTCCTTTTCAATTTTTTTTTTCCATGCAGAGAACAAGATATCACAATTTAAATTTCTTTATATCATTGAGAGCTATTTCTTTTGCTGCAATATTTTGAAAAAGCTGATATTGTTAATTTTCTCAATGCTTTAATAACAGTTATCTAGTGGATTCTAACAGAATGCTTTATGTGATCAGAGACTAAATGTCACTTCAATATTTTAATTATTGTCAAATCCTCTTTCAATAAATATTTATTTCTGAAAAAGAATGAAAATTTCTAAAACTCTCCACAGTTTTTTTAAAATTTACAATCTTCAAATAAAGATTTAAAAAAAAAATCCCCATCAGATCTGAATCTTCTGGCATGACAGTTATTGAAATCAGGTAATGGTGATTTGATAAAGAAATCTATAAACTTGATGAGAATAGAAGTTTCATAAAATCTTTTTAAACTTTTGATGAAAATATAACAAACATACATACACACACACACACACATCTATATATATATAAAGAATATACTTAAGAAATTCTAAACTTCTGCACCAATATGAATTGAAATAAAAAAAGGTTAAATAATTCACCAAAGGAAAGTTATTTAATGATGTTGAAATAAACCAACAAATGCTCTACAAACAAGTAATCATGTGCAGAAAAGCAAGGATGAGTTGAAGTTACTGTTAAGAACATAACATGAATACATAAAATTAATTCTAAAAGGAAAGGATTTACAAATCTAGCCAAGCAAAAGGCGATGAAAGAACAATTACGTAAATGAAAAGGATATGTTCCCCCATTCTATCAGCATATCTCTAAATTGTGAAAACATTTTTCACTGGCATTAGATATTGAAAGATCCAATATCATGAAGCATATGGATTTTTTAAAGCATTCTGAATGCCTTTATATAAGGATCATGAAAAATAAGCAGTTTTTAATAACATTCAATGATGCTATGCACCTAAAAATAGAGCACTATCAACAAAAATACACAAAAGGTATAAAATTTTAATTAAAAAAAATATGAATGAGAGTAAGAAATAGTAAACTAACTAAATGAAAAGCAAAGCCACACAGTTCCAGTAAACATATTGCATTATACAAAAAATTAGATGAAATCATCATTTAAAAATAAAAAGTTTCAAAGAATTAAAATCAAATTTTCTGATTACCTTTAACTGCATCTAAAAACTGACAGTGCATATTCATAGGTATTATAGGATCTGGCAATTCTCTAAGAAATAATTTCAACAAAGCTGCCGCAGATGAAACATCACCTTCAGTTTCCAATGGAGCATCTCCTGAGCGATCAAAGGAAGCCTTTAAGCGCTCAACAGAACGAGCATTGCCACTAATACGGAACAAGCCTTCATGAGTGAGACCTGTAAAAAGACAATATTTACAAAGAGAGATCAAAAGGTGAGGCAAAAGATACGCTGTATAATATAATTTGGTGCAATATTAAGTTTGCTATGTACGGAATTTTTTAAAAAACATCTATGATTTTTTTTAAATTTAAAAGTGAATGAAGTTCAAAAACACAATATCAAAATGCATAATGTTACTTGAAAAGAAATTTATGCTGTACAAGACTTTTAAATTTTCAGTTTAAATGAATTTAATGAATTTCAAATTATTAAAATAGAATGCCAATTGGATAAAATTCAGAATTTTTTATAGTATACCTTTTTGTATTTAATGAAATATGTAAATATGTTAGAGCTAGAAGCTATTCATAATTCATTTTTTTGTGTAGGAAAAATGCCTAAAAATATTATTGAACCCTGGGTTTGGTGTTAAAAAAAATAGTTATTGAAACTATTCTTTGTCTTAATTACATAAAATAACCATATAACTATATTATTTTACTCATAAAGGATTTTTTTGTTTGCTTTCTTCATAAAGAAGCACATTTATAGCTTTGAGTACTTGATACGACTAAGAGTAAAAGTTTGCACAACAAGTTTCAAAGAAATTAAAACTACAAATTTTATTTCCTTATAATCCTTAATATATACCAAAAGATAAACAAGCAATGGTCTACATATACATCACATAAATATTTTTTTAGGGAGGGAGAGGATAAACAAATGTAATGACATTGCATACAATATCAAAATTTAACGGTAGAATTTACCTTTTAATGGCATTTCTTTGCAGCACAAAGTAATTTAAGAAAAATATAAACAAAACAGTAAAGTTCCTTTTTTTTTTCATTTTATTTATTACCTGTCTTTAAAATATACTGGCATAATCTGGTTATAATGAAAGGTACAGAATGCTCAGAAGGAAACCTTTGTAAAAGTACTTCAAGTGGTGTACCAAATGTTTTATATTGCACATTTGCTGGTTTTTTTCTTGTCAATGGAGAACTAAGAAATTTTCGCATTTTATCAATGCGGCTTTCACCAGGTGGTTCCTACAGAGAAAAATACATTTTAATGCATCTATTAAAATAATGGCATATAAAAAAAATATTTGATAGCATATTACACAAGTTGCGAGTTTTTTTCTTTTAAATATAAAAAAATATTTGGCTTACATGAATTTGAAACTATATTATTGCCTAATATCTCTTCTTTAAACAAATTCTGTTTTAGAAACAAGATTTTATTAAAGAACAGAGGCAATACCAGAGACTGATTAAGTCGCTTATATAATAGAAGAATCAATCTTGCCATTAGTAGTAATGATTCCAATAATCTGTTAAATTTACACATTAACTTAAATGTCTAAGAATATTTATGTATCGTGACAATATCCTGGAATAAATTAGAAATTTTAAACAATCCTTTACAAAATAACTGCTAATGAATTAAAGACTGATAACTGATGTGCTTAAGGAGACAGGGAACAAAACATTACTACAAAAACAAATCCTGGGACTCAAAGCCAAACAAAAAATAATTTGGTGCAAACTGCATTCAAAAGCACAAAAATCACACCCTAAAATGAAACTAGATTGCGAAATGGATGTGGCATTGATGTATCTACTATCATATGGACATTTTACAGAACTGAAATTGAAGCATTTAAAAATTACTACAATGCTAAACACATCAGATTTTTTTTCAATGCAAAAATGCATCATTTGCGCTTTGTATCAACTCTCTTTTCCTTAAATGTTTATGTCATCTTCCATTAAGCAGAGTTTAAGCTCGGCAAGTTATAAAACTGCCAATAGGTAGTACAAGCATAGAAAGGCTGAAAAATGCTATTCATCAATGGTGAGTATTTGTCCTGTTGGGACAACAAATGCCTCTGTTTTGTATTTTTTTCTTACTGCATATGCATTTGTAAAATTTGTTGGGGGGCTTTTGTTTCTATTGCAAAATTGTGATCACTTATCATAGATTAATTCTGACATTTTTGCTCTTTGTTCTTTCTGATGCGAGCTTGTACTTCATTATTATTATTACTTTATTTGCCATTTCTTTATATAGTTTTCCAAATTGAGGCATATTGACATTTTATTTTACCATGTTTCTTTGTGTAAATATCCACCATTATAATATGATACACAGTGAAACAGAAAATTCACAGACATAAAATGGTAATGTATAGCTAAGTATAGGATGAATGAATATGTCTTATGAAACTGTGGCTAATGTAAATCAGTCCTTTCTGCGCATGCACTGCCTACTGGCCATCTTATAATTAGCTGACTGTAAACTCAGCATTAGAGTATCTGATAAAAAAGTTTTTAAGAGCTAAATCTTAGACATTTACATTTGGGAATTCTCCTTCTTTGATCTACTAAAATACCGAGGGCCACAGTAGCATGGTTGGTACAGCATCAGTCTCACAACCGAAAGGTCGCTGGTTCTGTTTTCGTCTTGGCCAAAGACTTCTGTGTTGACTAATGGCTGTTGGGGCATGTTAAATAGGTCGTGATGGCAAAGTCCTCCAAATTCCCATAACAAATTATACCTCTGAGGGTACTGAATCAGGGATGAGTCGGTCTCTGATTTGGATCTTAATTCTGACTTGCAGATGGATTAATGAGTTCGATCGCCCCCTAAAATGGGTTGTGTCGTGCATGTTCGAGTAAAGTCATCTTTTCACCTTAATGGTGCTCGTTAACAATGAAAGGCACACACTACTGCCTTAATTCAAAAGAGCTCTGCTCATTCGGGCTTGGTATGACTAAGTGGCATTTGACCCACCACTAGAAATATGCCAAGGCAAACTCCAGTTTATGCAATCTTTGCTGGAACCCTCTAAATCAGTTAAAATAATAATGTTCTGGTATTAAAATATCAATAATTGATAATAAAATAGCAGAACAAATACAGCAAACTTTTTCATTCATTTCAGTACAAGAAATATTTATATATATTCAATTCTATAAAAATATGTATGCACAATAGGATGGAACTAAAAAAATCAATTTTTGATTTTTAATTTGCAATAGCCCAGAAAAATTGCATTTTTGTGTAGATAAAATATATAAATATAAAATTCTTGGAGTAAGTCTTGCAGAGCAAAAAAGACTTTAAAATTTCATAAGATTGAAATTTTTACTATATTTTAAAGTTTTTCACAAAATAATCAATAATTAATTTTCAATTCATAATAGTGTGAAACAGTTGCCTTTTTGTAAAGATAAAATAAGTAAAAATTATAAAAAATATCAGAGCATGAAGTGCCACAAGGACATTAAAGTTACATAAAAACACACTTTTTGGAACTTTTTAAGGATTTTTTCATGCCTTGATAATGAAATAAAATGCTCTCATTAGGCCTTGTGATATGAATTGAAGTATAGAAATAGTTTTACTATTACACTGGCATAGTATTGTGTCATCACCAGAGAGATTATTCTTGAGATAAGATAAAGATTTGTCTGGTGTCAAGGACAAAGCTGATTTCAAATCAATAGCTTTGCTGAGTTCAGTTGAGTTAGTATCTCCGCTCCATCTATTATGAAACAGATTAATGTAATGGATTTGATTGTGTTTGTGTGCTTTAGTATGAATAAAAATGGTTAAGTCTAAATTAATGAAGACAAGACAAATACTGGAGTGCTCTATTTTTGGGAAATTTAGTGATTTGCTTGAAGTTGAACACACTACTGATGAATCTAGTGCTTCTATTATATTAGACATAACCTCAAAATTGCTCCAGAGGAGGATCCTTCTGCCAGCAAAATATACAACACTTTAGTTTCCATAATAGAACAAATATGGTCAAGAGCTTTTATTCCAGTTGCTTCTAGCAAGAAACATTTCATATATGATAAAAGCTTATCATGCTAAATACAGAAATTTATTAAAGTCTGAAAACAGAAAATGTTCCAATCAGTTAAATTCCAACCTCAAAGAATTTAGAAAAGCTAGATGTTTATTTAATATCAAGACAAGAAGCGATAGAAGTACAAAATGCCTGTGTGGTTTAATATTATATTAAAACTTTAAATAGAGAGCATTTGAAGTGGAATCAAACAGTATGGGGGACTCGGTTATCGACTTTTGAAATTTGTAAATATTGTTTTAGAACCTAAAAGTCAACTTTTCTGCACTATTATCAAAGTAAAAGCTAAAAAATAATTTTTAAGCCCCTTTTTTTTTTCTACCCTAATGTACAAGTATTATCATTAAATGTCTTTGTTTCAGAAAATATGCACTTATATGAAAGATAATGTAGAAAAAGACAAATTTTTAAATATTTACAACTAGAAAACCATAACAAAAAATAATAACTCTTATATGTATACATAAATTTAAAAAAATTACTATGAGATTCATTCAAAATCTGCCACCTGAGCTTTTAAAACAGGTGATGAATTCGATATGCGAATACTTTATGAATAAAATTAATTTGCCATTTCAAGACAATCATTTGATCAACAGCAAAAGAGAATGTAAAAAACATTCAATATGCTTAAACAATACAGCATGTTAGTTTCAGATATTAAAATGAACATAAAATGAGAGTAATTAATAACTTAAAGAATCTCACCTGATTCGATGCCAGCATTTTTATTGAATGATCACCATCATTTAAGGTATGCATAATGTATTATATACTTGCTGTGAAAGCAAACCATTTTTTAAAGCTAAAATAAAAGAAACTAGCCTAAATAATAATAAATAGCACTAGAAAGAGTATAACTCGAAATATATAGAAACAGTATTTAAATATACTGACCAATATCTGTTGTTCCAACTATGCTATGAAATATACAATGAACTATCATTAGTTTTAGTACGTTGCTCAGGGCTGTTTAAGTGCTCTACAAGATACTAATCGTAGAGTGAGCATTCGATTAAATTGACTAGATACTTCTGAAATCGTTTTCACATACCACTTCCACGGTCTGCAAAATTGTACATTAATGCATTTTTGACCACTTATTTAAAAATTAAATAAATAAAAGTAATATGCAAAAAATAAACATATAACAAATCCACTTATATTTTAAAATTTTATGTGTCGAAATAATGTTTAAAAATAACTTCGAAATTTAAATAAATATTAAGAGTCTAGCACTCACATTTATGTGCTAAAATACTCCATATTATAAGGGGAAAATGTTATTCCAAACATCAGAAATAAGTATAAAATATTATTTCCGTCTAAAGAATCTGTTTAAAATCTCGAAATGCATTATTTTCCTCTTGTTTAATAACACATAAATGCACACTTAAAATTAAACTAAAATTAATAAAATGGGGAGAAAATAATAAAATCTGCCCAAAATCAAAGGACACGAGTAATAAGATATGTTCTCATTTCCCATCTAGATATACATCAAAAGATGTTTACATTCGCCTAAAAAAACAGAAAAGATATTATAAGTTACGTTTTCTTGAAGGACTTTGGCTAGTATCCAATGGACAAACACAAACAGACAGACGAATGTTTTCTCATGCTGCATAGGAGGCTTGGCATAAGTTTTATTGAAGAAAAAAATGTTTTAGAAATAAATTGTTATTTGTAGAGTTGAAAGTTTGTCTTTTTAGAAAAAAAATATTTAATTCAATCAAAGATTCTTTTATTTCATTCATTTGATGTTGAAAGAAAAACTTATCTCTTCATCGGTCTTCGAACTGTAATCTGATTTCCAAAACTGTAACCATTGACCTTAATTTATAAACAAAAATATTTTCTTTATTTTTTAAATTATGTTATTTTCTAATTTAAAGCAATAACCTAGAGCAACCCTCTTATGCTAAGAATTAAATTTATAATTTATTGACAAATCTCGTTAAAATAATGAAATATAAGTGCAGATTTTATGCTTTTAAATTATGTTCTTGTATTATTATCAGAACTTTTAATTTTTCATTATGCAATTATATTCATGGGCTCGTTCCAGAGTAACAAGAATATTCATGATAATATTAATTTTTGTATTATTAAGTGTATTTCTTCTTATTAATGATTCGTTTATTAAGAAAATTAAATCTCATAAATTACCGAGTTCTTGTATTTTATGCCCCTTGAAGAGAAATACTACGTATCAAACGAAAGCAGAGCTATTGCATTTTAGCATTTTTTTATCAAGAAATGTTCATCATCATCCTATTAATGCGCTGTTCTTCTTTGTGCATGCCAATAATAACCCGAAACTGAAAAGGAAATTCAATCGTTGCCTGTCGTCCCTTTTAAAATATGCAACGCCTGCATTGCATTTGCACATAATCACAGATCATGCAAGTTTAAGCTCTGCTATTGAAATATTAAAAGATAGCGCACAATTGGCTAAAACAGCTGTTCAGGTATGAAACATTTACTTTCATTATAATAATTTTTCGTATCAAATGTTCTTGGATATTTCAAAAGCTTTATATTGATGACATAGAGATAGAAACTGATATAATAATAATTTTTGAAAAATGAAATTGGGAATTACGCCTTTACAGAAAAACACTATTGGATGATAAGAGATTGTTCTAGATAATGACTTCTTAATTTTTTTCCAAGCATGATTCCATTTTAATTGTTAAAAGTTTTCATTTTGCTTCCATGTGTATTTACAAGTAAGAAACCGAAAGAAAGCATCACTATTTAGTGTTAAATATAAACCAAGAATGTATTTTTTCCTCCTCAAAAGTTTATTTTAAATTCAAAAATCTATATATAAACAGAAATTAAATTTCTTTTTTTAAAAAATCCTGTGATTTTCAAACTTATCTAATGAAGGTGAAAATATTACCAAGCAGGTAAAATGGCTAGAATATTTTACAATCTAGTTGCTTTGAAAAATACCAGCTGCCAATTATGGTTATTTTAATTCTTGATTGCTCTTACCGAATATTAGCACATTCTTCTTCCTGCCTCATTTATTTGCTGTCTTGTAAATAAGCTCCTGTATGAATGACAGATTTGCTTTTCATGTCATTTCACATTTTGTTTGAAAGATGAGTGGGTAGAAAATAAAAAAATTCATATTTACAAAAAAATCCTCATTTTTTATTTTTTAAAATTAACTTACGAAGTATGAACTTAGAATTTAAAGTGCTAATATCTAATGGCTTATTTCTTGCATCTGCCTTGCAAAAATGTGCAGTTTTTTTGTGTGTATTTATTGACATTTGTATATTTGTTTTATTTTAGAAAATGTTCCTATTATTATGGATTTTTAATTAGAAATATATAGTAAATTATGATTATTAAAAGTAGTAAAATCATTGAATTTAGTAATTTGACTGGAATAAATATTTCTTAGACTTGAAATCAATCAATCCTGATTCTGTGAATGCAAAAAAAAAAAAAAAAAAAAAAAAAAACATTCATTGAAAATTTTATATATGAGTGTGTTGTAATAGATTTCAATGTAATTCTAATCTTAATTAATTTTCAGATTTTTATCTTAATTTAAGCCATAATAATTTCATTCTAAAATATTCTCTTATTACCTGATCCAATTCCCAGTTTGTTATTTAATTAATTTAACACATGCTTTAGAAAACTGATGAATTCCACAAGCTCTCATGCTCCGAATGAAGGAAGGAAAATCCTTATTGTTTACCACATTCTTCTAAAGATATCCATTTCCCTTTTTAAAGTTATGCACATTGAAGGAATCCCTATAAAAATGTCATTCTAAAAGAAAAAATTTTCAATTTCTCTTACTCAGCCACTTTTATAACGCAGTGTAAATGGACATCAGTTGTATCGTCACTTGTATGTGATATGTCTTTTGTAGTGAAATAAATCGGAACTTAAACATTTAAAAATTTTCCTCTATTTAGCCATGCAATTCTTAAAATATGCATTACTTTTAAATAGTCAACAGGATAGTTTCTGTGCTAAAAAACTCATATTATTAAAGAATTAAATTAATTTGCAAACCATGGGAGAACCAAATGAGATTAACTGGCTGTTATTCCACTACTAAATGGAAGTTATCATTGCTTCAAGTTGATAACCTTTAAGTTGGCTTTCCTAAGCTGGAAAAAAGAAATTGCATTGATATTACCTTGAACTTGGCTCAATCATATAATCCTGTCTACAGACCTGGTCTTTGTCCCATTTTGCCAGACGTGCTACTTGTACCCAGGGTTTCAAATTCTGCACTATCCCTTAGCATAGTTTCTGAACCAAACCACCAACACAGTATGCTATGCCATCCATAACCTATGTTTCTTGTTGCTTCATTTCTGCTCTGGTGCTCAATATTCTTGCACTTGTATTCCCTATCATCATTTTTTAGAGAAGTTTCATTCACTTCAATCTCTTTGCCAGTGCCAAATGTCCCTCTAGATATCATGTCATTTATGTTTTCCATTCTTACCCCAATTATTAATTGCCTTCCTCACTATGTTTAAGTTGAAATCTGTTGCTCTCCATTATAGTGCTCAAAATTTTTATCTTCCTTGATTGTGCTGCATTAAATCATGAAAATGTTCAAGATTGAAAAATAAATCAAATTAGTAATTTAATGTCTTATTCAAACAAATTTTATACTAGAAGTTGTTCAATAGCTGCACTTGTTTAGTAGTTGAAAATTGATTTTCATCCCCTAACTTTTTCTCTTCTATTTTTAATCTGATCTATGTTGTCTTGTTTAAATAAATATCTGTATAAACTTTTTTTTGTGTGTGTCATTTGAAATTGTTTAAATTGTATAGATTAAAACTTAAAGCAAATCTTATTGAATAAAAATGTAGGAGCAGAAATATTTTAGCTATAGAAAATGTTAACGTTTTTTAGTATAATTATTTATTTATTCAAATATGGCAAGACAGATCAAATGAAATATTTATCTACAAGCAATGCTGAGTTATGCTATATCAAAGCAGTAAACTCATTGTCTGTGACTGTGTCAATATGCAATATATTATTGTTTTTGCCTAAAAATTGAAAGGAACGTAAAAATTTTATTTAGATATTAAGAAATCTACCTTTGCCTTCCAATTTGCTAAGAGTTTTTAGTTGCAAAATCCTTATAGAGTAGATCATTTTGAATATTAAGGTAAATGGTCTAGTATTATAAAAAATAATAGGATAGGAATATTTTAGTTTAGGTACATTTCATATTTAATTAACTTCATAATTCTGATCTTGTTTCATGTACAATCATTTTTAAATCTTATATTTTCAGCATTTTAAATTGGTAATAAAATTATAAATCTCTTATGTCAATCATAAGTGACTTTTTCACTACAATTAAAAAAATTATAAAATAAAATTTGAAATTATAATATTTTAGTCATAGTATATACTGGTCCAGTTTCAAATCTTAAATGCATTCTTTTCTATTTTAAAATTTTAATTTTCTAATATGTTTATATATTTCTTTTTTTTTTTCAGGTCAGCTTATATGATGTTAATATTTTTATGGCACCTCTAGAAGGACTCATCAATACTTTAGTGCCACATTTTAGTTTTAAACCAGGTGCATATTATAGTGATGGATTATTTTATATTTCAGTTGGATTATTCAAAGTTATAAATCTAAAAAAAGTTATAGTGATTGATGCTGATGTAAAGTTTTTAAATGATATAAAATTATTATATGAATATTTTGATAAATTTCCTTCTGAAGCAATAATAGGTATTGCAAGAGAGCAACAACCTGTTTATCGGCATATATTGCATGAGTATCGTCGACTTCATAATGGTACAAAATTAGGAGATCCACCCCCAGATGGGATGACAGGATTCAACAGTGGGGTTTTACTGCTTGATTTAGATAAGATGAGAAATTCTTCATTATATCTGGACATCATTAACAACTCATCAATTGTTTTAGAACTTATTAAGCAATATAAATTTCGAGGGCATCTTGGTGATCAAGACTTTTACACCTTAATCAGTTTTGAATATCCAGAACTTTTTTACATTTTACCTTGCACTTGGAATAGACAACTTTGCAAATGGTGGAAGTATCATGGGTATCAAAATATATTTGATTTATATTATTCTTGTCCAGAGAAAGCGAATATTTTACATGGAAATTGTAACTCCATTATTCCAGATTCTTGATATGCAATACTTTTTATTCATTTCTGATATTTAGCTATTAAAAACAGCTCAAGTTCTTTGATATGTGATAGTTTGTAATTATAAGCATTTTTTTTTAAATATTAATTATTCATGAAAATAAATTGCTCTGAAATATAACTTATGCTATATTATTGGTTTCTATTGCATTTAGAAGTAATTTTTTTATGCTTGTGTTTAAAAATAATTGGATGAAATTTTTTGATTTATTTAAGGATTTTGATTCATTTTTGTATTAGACCAATGTTGCATTTTCATTCTAATTCCCTGAAACTTTTAACAAAAATTCAGAATAAATATGTGGAAGTTTAATTAGTTAATTTCACTATGAAATTTAATTATAAAAATTGTTTTAAATTTTGAAGGACAAAGTTTTCTTACCAATTATAATTAAATGTTGTTTTTATTAATAAAGTTAACTGCTTACAGGTGATTATTCTCAGTTAAGAATGTCAATTTTGGAATTTATTGAAAAATAAAAGTTCATTGATAATAATAGAAAAAATGGCTTTTATAATTAAAAAATAGTTTGATTTTTTTTTCATAGACTAGACATCTAGTTGGTAATGCCCTTTATTTACATCTAAAACTGAACACAACTTAGAAATTTAATAAAAAAAGGGGCAATCTGAGTTTTTGAAAAATTTATAAGCTTAGTTAAAAGTCCATGTCACATGTTTAAAGCATTATAAGAAATGCTTTTGATATAATTACTTAAAATTCTATGTATTCAATTGAAAATCAACTAGTTTGAAAAAAGTGCACTAATTGCCAGTTTTATTTGTTTTAATGAAAAATATAAGGAATTCTTTTCTGTTGTAGAAAAGAGAAAAATTTCTTAATTTTGAAACACACAAAATTTGATAACAAATATAATGGATTAAATTTATGTGCTACTTTAATAATAATTTTGTAGTGATTTTCCCCCCTTCTAATAATTTACATGTTTCACTAAATCCAAATGAAAGATATTAAAGGGGGCGAGGGTCAGTTTTGAAATTTGATTCATATATATGATAATTCTTCATTAATATAATTCTTCATTGGAAAGAGTTGTTTATTATGTACTGACATTTTTCAGCTTCATATTAAGAGATGCAAGAATTTATTTGTAAATGCATAAACTATTGTTATCTTGAATAGTAACTACATTTAAACTCATGCTTTTAAAATTTCACACAGAAGTTACAATTAACCTTTTTTTTTTTTAATTATAATAATTTTGGATAGACATCTGTTAAAACAAATAAAAAGTTACTGGTCATGTATTACAGCTCATAAGATATAACTTTAAGTAGCAATTCAAACTAGATATGCAGAATGGAAAGAAAATAAATTCTGTAATGCATTAAGTGCAAAAAGGGGAGTGATAATGTTAGTAAAATTAACAGAGTACCATTGATATATAATTATAAAATTTATATTTCTGTAAAATCATTTTTTTTATTTAAATTTGTAAATTTTAATTAAATTCATATCTATATTTCACTTAAACTTTTTTTTGTATAGGTCTCCCTCCCCCCTTCTTTTTCAAATTTAGCACGAGCATTGTTTCTCATTTCTATATTTAATGTGAGAAATTTAGTTAAAGTAATTAATGTTTACATTTGGATCATAAAATTCATATACATAAATCTTTCCTTCAAATTTTAATAGCTTTAACTTCAGAATATTAGAAGGATAAATATAAAAGAAAATGTGATAAAAAATATTTTTAGATCTGAATGTACCTTGATGAAAGTAAAATTAAATCCTGAATATACATAGTTGTCAGAGTTTCCAAATTTTAGTAGGACAATTTTGCATATTTTTTTTAAAGTTTTATCCTTTTTTTTAGTGAAGTAAATATTCTTAAAGAGTGGTATAATGAAGATTATTATTGACCCCTTCATGCTACATTTGCTATAAAAAAATAAAAGAAATGGGCTGCATTTTTTGTCTGTGTGGAAACAAGGATATGAATAGCCTTCTACAATGCCTCTTTCCCTCAAAGGTCTATCATTGATTAATGGTATCTGATTTTCTATGTGTTTTTTTTTTATTATTATTGGTATAAAAAAGAATATTTGATCAAGATTTTTAAATTTTTTTAACTCTTATAACTAAATTTCTGTTAAAACCATTTGATAAATATTCTCATGGCAAAAATTTCATTTTGCAGACAGAATAAATTTTCTTATCAATTAATTACCATTCCATCTGCTTTTTTTTTAAAAAAATTCTATATATACAATTTTTGTGTTCCTTAATATGAAGGTATTGGGGAAAAAATGAAAGCTTTGATTCTGTTTTGAAATAAATTAATTTTTCAGAATTTGTATGAAGTAAAAAAATGTAACTCAATTTCTAATTACTCTATCTCTTTTATATTTGATTCATTTTGCTTCATTTCACCTCATTCATAACACATCAGTAAAGAATCTGCTAGTCTTCTGTATTTAATTCTTTCAATGTAATTTTTTAAAGGATAATTTTTCTTATTTTGATGGATTGGGGGAGAAAAAAAACTTAAAATTTTCTTTGCATATGTTTTTTAACTGTGTTTTAATCTTTCTTTATCAAAGTATTATGATAATGAATTAATCAAAGTTCTAATTTTGTCAGAGGTAATCATTTATAATTCATTGATTGTATTTAATGGCTAATTTTTTCCCCTTTTGTCCTTTGAAGATGTTCTAAAACATCATAAATTCATATGTATTGAATTTCATTTTTAATATGAAATGTATTCCATTTGAGAAAAGAAGTTTCCTACAGAATTTATGACAGTAGAATATTGTAAACAAAGTTAGATTGACAAAAGATTTGTTAATAAATATTTTATCAAAAAACATAACACTTTTTGCATCTTAAAATTTATCTTGTTTATAACTTCATATATAAGAAGTATATTTTGAGTGACAATGATGGGAAATTTAGTTGTATGGAAATAGCTTTTGAAATGAATAGTTTCAAAATGTTGTAGTTCTTTTGCTCTTTTTACCAGAATTTTGGTAATGGTATTTGCTTTTTATTATTTTCAGATTCTACTTCTTTCAATTTATAAAAAGTATATATATATATATACACACACACAGGGGGCCATATTTAAACTGGCAGTGCTCACAGTGTTCTGCAGCGCAATCTATTTGCGAGAATGATGCCACATTTTGTAGGAAGGTTAAACAAGACAGGAGACGCAGGATTCCGCGAAAAAAGAAATTAGTTCCAAAAGTCACCGCTAGGGGAATATGTAGTGCTGTGTAACAGAAAATAGTGTTAACAAATTCAAATCAATACGGAAATAAAATTACCTTTTATTTTGCCCATTCAAAGCATGTTCAATGTGGCTGCCGTATTTGTGGACCACATATTGCATTCTGTGCACAGTATTCACAACAGCAGAAAGTAACTTGTCTGCAGGAATCTCCAGTACAGTCCGTGATATGTTATCCTTCAACTTAGCCAGGTCCTGGACAACTCCTTGATAGACCTTGGACTTAAGGTAGCGACTTCTGGCTATGGGATTACGGGACTATATATATATAAGTAATTTAGAAATATTTTAAATTGAAATAGCTTATATAGATAGTGGTCTCCCCCTCCTATAATCTTGCGTCCAGAAATTAACCAATGAAAAGCAAAAATCTTGACTTTAAAAATAATTTTAAAAAAATTATCCAGTTTTTTTCTTTTTAAATGCACCTAGAGAGACTAGCATTGTGGTAATTATTAATGTTGGCAAGAAAAAAAAAACCAATTTTTTTAAAACAATTTCATATGAAAGAATAAAAAATTAGTGTTTTAGATATATTAAATCACTAGAATTTAATACTTCATATCATTTTTAGAATACCAAGAGCCTATTTCTTAACAACTTTGATAATTGCAGAAATAATTTTAGCATCTATAAATTAAAAAAATGTGAGCAATTAAGCCAGGAGGTATTAAATTCTTTCAATGCTAATGATGAATGAATTAATTTTTACAAATATTGTATAAAATTGCATATTTCTATTGACATTTTTTATTTTCTTGATTTATTAAAAAGTATTTTATTTTCAGTTCTTTATTTGATCAAGATGACAGTAGAAATAGATGCAAAATTTTACCTTAATTAGAGATAATTTACTTCAAAAATTATTTCAGTCAGATTAAATATTAAAAAAATGAGATAATTCCAAATCAAAAATTTATACATTATCAGGTAATCATTCAAATCTGGGGGGGGACACTGTATTTTCTCTGTATGTATATGCAAAATACAGGAAATACATGAATAGCATTCACTAGCTGGTTATATTGGAATAATAACATTTTTTATTTTTAATTAAAACGAAAAAACAATGTTCTTCAGTAAATGTGCATTTAGACAAAACAAGAACACAATAAAAATTTTATTTGTATATTTTTTATAGTACTGTTTGGAGGAAAGAAGCCCCCCCCCCCCCAGTTTCAGTTGCTCCACTATAGTCATTATTACAATATCAGTACATTTTCTCAACCTTAGATTTTCAGGGTCATCAACTATTTGGAAAAGAAAAAAAGATTTTCATATAAAAAAGGCACTGTTGATTAAGATGTTTTTAAAGATTTCTTAAGAAATTGTTAAAGGAATGACGCTAATATGGAACAAAAATGCATGTAATTTTTAACTAGTTAAAGTACATTTTTTGGGCTATTTCAATATCATTGAACATATGTGAAACTATTTCCACCATTAAATGATTTAAGGGACAAATGCAATTTAAGAAAATTGAATGCCCATTAAAGTTTAAATAATTGTTCTTGGAACTAAAACGTTTGAACTTAACTTATTTTTGGATGTCAAATTTGATGTTTTCAGACATGGCATATCATCTTCTCGTGTATTTCCTTTCAGATGCAAAATACGTCATAAATTACAACTCTTTTTGAACTGGTACACGATATTGTGTTTTCCTCTTTTGACATGATCAGTACATGCCTGTTTTCACATATTATTTAAGCTTATTATTTTTTTACAAAGTGGCCATAAACGGATTTTGAAGAACTTCTCAAACCCATTTAACAAAGTCAGGATTCCTATTTTTACTGTTCAATCTGTAATAAATAAGGACTTTGAACATTTCATTGTGTATAAAAAGTTATCTAATCTACTCACAATATCTGAAATAATTAACAGATTGTTCAATAAACACTCTTGTGGATGATTAAATACCATTGCAATTCAAATTCAAAGTTACTATTCCCACCAAAGAAATTTATTCTTCTTTCTCATGCAGTTACAGCAGTTTCACACAAATTGAGAATCTCATGGAAATCAAATAACTATCACAGAAATTGGTCTATACAGAACAAGTAATGAAAAAAAAAAATCAATTGCTACTTCGGTCAACAACGAAACATTTTATTTTAGTTACTTTGTATTTACAAATTATTGATTTTTACAAGAAATCAACTCCCATTCTTAACCTTCATGCATGGCCGGCCTTTTTAATGATGGAACCCGGTGCAAGAGACCATTTGGGGTTCTAACTTTTTTTTTGTGTGTGAAAAAAAAAAAACAAAAAAAAAACACGAGCACAAATTATTAATGCGTGATTTCGTTTTTGCTAATACACCAATTATTTCAGAAAAATTACAATTTCTTTGTAATTTTTTTTTTTTTGATGCTTAATACAGCAAATGCATTTAAGCTTTCTGAACACATGTTTGATCAGAGACAATTCTTAATTTTAATTTTCTAAAAGAGCACTTAGCACTTGCTATAGTAACTGCCAATGTAAAGAATACTTTTAATACATATAGGAATACATCATTATAATTTTTATTTTGAATATGTCTTGGGCATCACTTACATTGTTCATTCAAAATCCAATCCCATACCAAACAAATTTCATGGATTAGGTGTCCGTCTATATCTCAGTTATAAAACTTTACAAAGTTTTTGGAACATATCTCTTAATTCATGTTTTTCTAAAAATTTTATATCAGTAACTAATTTGAAATCAGAAATAATATTTGGTATTCTTTTAAATCTGTCTTCTATTTGTACAATAACAGTATCAATTTCAGTGTTAAAAAATAACACCTAAATTCCTCTACCGGGTGTTTTATAATTTCGTCTTCTGCTAATTCGGAAAATTATCTTTTTCGAATTAGTTTAACAGGAAGATGTTCAAATTACGTGCTAGCACTTTTGCTTCGTCTAAAAAGATGTTAACTTTTGTTCTTAAACTTTGAATTTCAACTTTAATTTGATTGACTAAATTGAAAGCCGAGTCAAGAACAATTGTTCATGTTTGAAATAGTTTATTTATAATGCTGATTTTGGACAATAATGCAAACCATACTATTAAATATGAAATAAAGGGCATTTCTTGTGTTGCATCTAATAAGCTTTTATCTTCGGATACCGCTGTATTATTTACTTACATCAATAAATTGTTCTAGAGCAATACAAGCACACAGTTACAATTCAAACTGCGTATACACAGCTTTAACAGAATCTATTTTGGCGTCCCAACGAATGTCACATAATGGTTTAAGAGCAATGTTTAAATGCTTTTGTAGATGCGGAAGATAAGCAATATAAACGTTGCAATATCCCAGAATTTTTTACAATCTCTATTGCTGGAAGCGGCATCACAAAATAATAAATTAAAGGAGTGTGATAAGCAAGGCACATAAATTGCACTGGTTTCCTGACTTAGCAGTAGCGTGTCTTCCTAGTGTTCTGGGTGTCCCGATTCGGGCATGGTTGTGTTCTATCTGTGAGTAGTGTGAATGTGCCCCCTGTAAAACGGGGTTGTACAAGCGAATGTGAAGCATGAAGCAGCTAAGTCATACACTTGGCCCTAGTTGGCACTACTGAAAAACAAGGGGCGCTCATTGAGGCTTAAAATCGCAGACAGCGATCAGCTGGCTTGACAATGACAAATGCCATTATAAACAAGAACATAAATTGCATGCGTGTTTAGAGAAAATTTAGACTGTATACCTTTGTATTTCCTTTTCATGTTGCTATCGTTGTCGTATGCTTGACCTCTACAATTCTTTATATCTAACTCAAGTTCGTTTAATCTTTCCAATAGTCTTTGCTTGTCCTTCATCAGTCAGATCAGTATGATGAAGTAACTGGACTGACTGATATATCAGTTTCTTAACTTCAAATGACTCATTTATAGTTAATTTTTTTCGCTTCAAAATTCACATATCTGATCATTATTAAAGTTTGTTCCTTATGGAAAATATCAGGAGTGCAGTCCATGGCCGCTTTTATATCGTATTTAATTTCCTTAAGGACTTCATTTCCTAAAGCAGCAATAATTTGTTCTTGTGACCTATGTGCAGAAAGATGCACAAATCTATTTTTGGAATTTATTATTTTGTTTATATGATACATTAGCAAAGGATCGTATTTACTTAATAATTCGATTAAACTTTAAAAATTTCCATTATTAGGCTTCCCTATTATTTCATTGGTTCCTCGAAATGGAAGATTATTACATGCTAAACATAGAATTATATCTACAATTCTTTGAAATAGTTATTTAAGTCATGCCGTTTCTTACTTATATTAACTTGATTTGTTTTATCAATAGTTGAACATAAATATAATCGTTTTAATAAGTAAGCAATAAACGAATTAATATGACAAGTAGTGCGTTCATGATCTTGTATTACGTTTGATAACTTTCTTCGATTATTATAGCCACCTATCAATCGTGTACTTTGGTCATTTCCTCTTCTTTTGGAAAACAGTATAAAACAAAAACAAAATACGGAGTCTTGCGTCTTTGAATAAATTAACCAACTGCGAAGTTGAGTTTCACCATTTGGCATTTCTTTAAAGTAGTTTGTAACAGAAAATGAGCAACTTTCAGCATTTTTAGCAAAAATTCTGTTATGTTGTACAAGTCCGATTTTAACACACAACATTCTAAATTTATCAGTTAAAATACATGGCCATAAACCAGGAGCATTTATACCCTCTTGATCATATTTGTTATTGTTATTTTCAGATTCGGTCACATTTGTATTAACACAGGATTCTTCAATAAATTTCAACTGTTTTATTACTGGACTGTGTACTTCGTGTAGAACTTTCTTCCCCAGTTGAAGTATGAATTGCAATTTTTTAAGTTGAAGGAATTTCTTTGCCCGCATTATTTGGTAGCCAAGAAAAGAGATTTACTTGCGACTTTCCCAAGTTTAACTTTTTTTTCTTCTGATAATTTTCTTTTTTGTGACCCAGATGGATATTTCCTTGACGTGGATATTGTTATATATGATAGTATTAAGTAGTTTATAGAATGAATTATCAAATTATTTTAAGCTATAAGTTATTAACCAATAGGTGAGATAAGTGATGATAAATCTACTTGCCTTATATTAACAATATTTTGCATACTTGCACAAGACTGTAATATTGATAATAAACTTCGTATATATCCATATGCGGCGACTGCGAAATTAAAACTTTTTTCTTAATTCTTTTCATCCTGGTTAAGCAGTAATGCAATATACATATACATTGCCAGGAGTTGAGGAGGCCGACTTCGGGACCAGAAGGTTCAGGTTTGAGACTCGATTCTACCAAAGAAACCGTCGTGTGAGGGATTCTCTTGCACATTAAATTTGTCAGCCCAAACGTCCTCCCGCTGGTGTGGACAGGGGGGTGCCAGTTCAAGTGTCGTCTCGTCATTAGACCATGGTTCAAAATGACGAGGTCCGTCCCAAAATTGCCTTAGTGTTGCTTTGCAACAGGACGTTAATGTAACTAAAATAAACTAAAGCCAGGAGCTGATCGTACAATCTATCACTTTACTTTTTGTTTGTGCAACTTAATATAAACAAACATACATAGATGCATGTATATAAAATATAACATAAAATGCAGAGTAAGAAATATATAGCTGATGATTTACAAACCCTTTTGAACCCAGCCTCAGCGTCCAGAAGTCGCACCGTTCTGCCTTAACATGTCTGAAGTGGCTTTCTTTATTCATAAATCAATCCTCCATCCCCCTTTTAATAGGTAACATCGCGATCATTTCCTAACAACGGCATCGACACTTAGCCAACCAAGTGGGATCAAACTTGTATACTTTCAGTGCATGTAAAAACTATTATTGTTCAGAACATTATTTTAATTCTGAATCGCAATGGGGTAGGGAGCATTGCACCCTCCATATGGCCAACAATGCCTTCAAGTGAAAAATACTGAAAATCCTTGCCTTCTACTGATTGAGCTACTGTCTGTTGATTTCAATTTTCATTACATACTGCTAAAACTTTATTTAATGAATTAATATTTGAAAAAACAGTATTAAGCATCAAGTGTCATCCACTAAAAGTTTTAAAAAATGTATTTGAAGTGGATGAATAAAAAGTATATAGGGAGAGTGTAAATTAATAGTAGGAATTGGAAAAAAGAGATGAGTGTCTATGATTACAGAGCTGTTCCATTTGTAGTATTCTGGTTATGTGCTTGCAATGTTCAGATATTAATATGAAAGAATTGAATTTTATAAAAAGAATTAAGAAACAAAATCCCTTACATTTTCTTGGTTTGCAAGAAATATTTCAAAGTGTCCCAGTATTTTTCTGGTGCCACGGCAACCCTGATTACCCCTTCCACACATATTTTATAGTTTTTTCATGTTTAAAAATTAATTTAACATTCCATTATGTTCATAAAATAATACCTCAAATTATTTCAAAATTCCTAGAAAATAAAAATATATAATCAATTTTCTAATTGTTACAGTGATTATGTGGTACTTCCATCATCAAAGGAATTGTATCTAACCACATTTCATATGTAAATATGTTAATGAATTTTTAAAAATTCATTTTACTTATTTAGTATTTAGACCAATAATCGCAATAGGACAATAATTCTATAATGTATTTTATTAAAAAATACCGTTTTTAAAGAAATTTACTGAATTTAGAAATGAAAACTTATTTATTATGAAAAACATGTTTATTTGTAAAGAACATAACTACATAAAGATAAATCAATAATATTTTGGAACTTGATCTCCAAGGAATAACTTCCTTTCAATGCCCTTCTCTGTGATGATGCCCATACGGATGACACCACCACTAGAACCATCTCTCCACATAGCCAGAGAAATTGCTAAAATAATAATAAATACATGATGTAATAATAACACAACAGTTATAAAAATAAGACAGGTTATTAAACATTAAATGCTGAACATTTTTTTTATTGAAAGTGAGAGAAAAATCAGATGTTAATTTATTGCGTTTGTTATTAAAGTAATACAGCATATAGCCATTTGAAAATATATTCAAGTAGATATTATAATAAAAGAATAACTTCAATAACAAATTATTACTGAAACAAAATGTTAATATATTTCAATGAAATGATTATTCAACTATTACATAATAAGATCTAAAAGAATATGGAGAACACAATTTTTAAAGATATAGATTTAGTTGAATAAATAATTATTTCAATTTATTATACCTTTTAATACTAATTCAACACAACTGTCTTTATCCATGCCCTTTTTGAAATGTGTATCCATGAATCCATATATATAACCACTCCCAGATCCACCAATACAACAAGGTTCTCGAGATACCATACCACCCATTGGAACACAATAAACCTAAAAATAATATTGACAAAGTTAAACAACATAGATATATTCATTCACTGCTAAATAATCACATCGTAGCATTAATGAAAATCTGATAAAAATAGTACCATAACTAAAATTTTAATAATTTACCATAATATCAATTTTCTGTCAAAGCTAAAAATATCAGACAATCAAAATGAAGCGAGAGCTATTATCTTGTAAGTTGAAAATTTATCCAAATAGCTCAAAAACGAATTGTACAAGTCAGCATATCCTTTGGTTCATTACTGCAGTTTTTCATATTTATTACATGACTATAAATCATAATTATTCTAAATGGTGACCATATTATTGTTAGTGAAAAGAATGTATATCTTCTTTGTCTAGAATAAAAATAATGAATTTATACTTAGAAATATATTTTTGAGAACTGTAAATCAGATATATCCACATTTATATAATTTGTTTCATCTTTGTTACGATAAAATCGTAGAATAATTTCTTCACTCAAAATCTGATGCAGTAACCCTATGAGATGTTTTACACTTGGATATTCTTAATGACAATGCATTGCTTTTTATAGTTTCGAAATTTAATTGTATATTAGTTGTTAAATTTTGACTCTACAGTAGATGAATTTGAAAAATAATTATTCTCATAATTAAAATGTAGAAATAATTAAAATATAAAATGGCTATTTGTTTTAATGATAAGTGTCTATTCGAAAACCCTTTATTAATTAAATTAAATTATTGTAATATTATTGCTGCCCATCTGAAAACAGCAATGAAAAGTCACTTATAACCATATAACACTGTTTAATTTGCAATGAATTATTTATCCCAAATGCAAGGATTTTGAAGAATTTTAATTTAATCAACTTCAAAAACTTAGATTTCATATGAAAGCTCACTACCTCTGGATTCACATTCTATTTACCAGAGAAATTGAAAAAAATAAATAAATGTAGAACATACATCATTTTACATTTTCAAGGTGGAAAAACATCTACTCAAGAGCCTTTGCACCAGGTCTGAAATTTACCGTTTTATGTCAATGTTTATAATCCTCAGATAAAAATTAATATTCACTACCCTTCTCCTAAGAGATATATATAGTACTAGCTATTACCAACGATTCTGTTTGTGCAGAAATTTTAATGTATGTGTATAATAATCTATAAAATAATGACAACAGTACTATAAATGTCATTTTTAAACCTTTAATTTAAATGAAAACACAGTTGCCAACAATCATGCATGGACTTTCAACGCCAGTTGGCGTAATGCATATGTCTTGCACCAGTTGGAGTAATGCAATGTAGATTAGAAATTTTTTTATTTCCTTTATTCTGTTTTCTTTTAATTTAAAAGTACTTCAGAATGAATCTCAGAAATCGATTCATTAACAGCATTTGATTTTAATAATAAATAAATACATCAAACACAAAGAAAATAAATAGAATCATTTGAAATAATCGGTCAAAATTCTCCTAAGCCTAACCTCCTTACTGTTGGGGGGAAAAATTGAAGCCGTAATTATCTATCTTTGGCGGGATTTGGCCTCAGCTTTTTAGCGCAAAAGTTAGTTTTAAATGAATAAAAAATGAGCTACTCAATTAATCGGAATAAAAAGTAGTCTATGTTCTATTTCTGACTATAATCTTTCACATTTATATATTAGTATAGATAAAAGACACCATTTGCAGAACTTTTGTATCTTTATTCTATAAATTATACAATAACTGATCAGATCTATGAAACAAACAATGTTTGAACTCATTTGGAGAACAATTAGTTAAAAAATCAATCATTGGAGGCATTTTGATCACTCTTGTTTTTAATTAGAGATAAATTTTTAAATTTTCTTTAGAAAAGTTACTAATTTTTAAAATTTAACAAATCATGTCAGAAGCTCAAAACAATTTTTTTTAGAAAGACATTTATTTGCTCTTTTTATCATCATAAAGATTTTTTTCTTACATCTAATAGAAAATTACATGTGAAATGTATCTAAAACCACACAAAACCTAGAATAAACGATTTTTGACGCAAAATTTTAAAGTTATTACTTCAAAGCACATTGAGTTCTAATTATGACCACTTCTATGCCAAATTTCATAGCAGTAAATACAATAGATTTGTCTGTATATCAACACATATAGATATTGAGACAAATATATGGAATAGAAATTGCTTTTGCTAACAAAATGATAAGTCACTGTAAAAAAAAAAAAAAAAAAAAAAGATTTTCCATTTAACAGTCATCAATTTTACAAGTAAATATGTTGAGATTTAGTATAATTAACATAATAATGAGAGGGTTTCATTAACTATGAAATTCAATTTCAACAGTCAATAAATATTTTCTTCAATCATCAGAAAATAAAAGAATTACTATACAGTTTGCTGAAATAATTCACTTTAATTATATCACTACAATTATAATATTTGCTTTTTAATTAATATCTTTAAAATCTTTATAATTAAATATGTAATTAACATGCATTTCCATTACATATATGATTATAGTTGCTGTAGGAAAAGTATACAAATGCGCATACAACATTTTTACCAGTAACTTTTTACATAACACACAGAGATATATTACATCAACATAGTTCTAATAATTGCATTCAGGGAACTAATATGATATAAATACATCATGAGGCAAAAAAATAATGCACAGAAAAACATATGAGAAGATAAGGTCAGAAGGCAAAACATCACACATACTAAATACAAAAATGATGAAAATTACATACTTGTCCTCCTAATCTTCTATCCCAACCAGCAACAATCATACTAGCAGAGAGTGATTCACGATAATTGTAAATAATTTGTTTCAAATCATTTGCAGCAGTTTTCACTGTAACAGGCTCACCTAATTCCATACTGTAACAAAAAGTTAAAAATATCATGCATGTCCAACATTTATTTTTTAAGTTTCATAGACATACATCGAACATTTAATACTAAAAGTCCTAAAAAATCTTTTGAGATCTGAACTACATATAAAAATTATTATATTTATCAATACATGATTTAATAAAAATCTCTATCAAAATAGTGCAAATATATATCAAACAAATTTTTAGACAAAAATTCAAGTTAAAAAAAAAATCAATTTTGAAACTTCAACCTTTACAAACCATGGATATCAGAGCAGGGTTAATACAATCTGAACAAATTATTTCAAACATGGTTTGTAAAAAGAATAAATAAATAAATAAAATTTTTAAATGAACTTTTTTGCTTTCACTTCAAATGCCTCAACCATTTTTTGTAAACAACTTTTACATTTCATAGAATAATTCAGTTCTTTTCAGAAACAATATTACATGTATCAGAATCCTTACTTAATCATAATTTCATTTTTGAAAATATGGGGGTGAAAAGTTTAATGTGAATTTTTTATTATTATTATTACGCTTTAAGGACTTTAAAAGAAAAAAAAATCACCATAAATTTGGTTAATTCTCATGCTGTATTAAATTTTGATGCCTATATTTAGATTTCTTTTCCATTTTTGTTCCTCTGATTAAATGGAGTTTTTGATCACAGGGATTCTTGCCACAGCATTTTCAATAACAGTTTGTAGCCCTTTTAATTAATGTAACATTGCATGAGTACAACTGTAAAAATATTTGGTAAAGCAGTTAAATGCAATTTGCTTACGAATGAAAATTACCATTTGACAAAAAATAATAAGAGCATTTCTAGGTCGCATATGTCTGCATTTTATAACAGCAATTGTCTTCTCATAATCAGTGGGGAAAAGCACTACATATTAAGACTTCTTCCAGGAGACTTTTTAGTATTTGCTACCTTATAATCAGTGCTATAATGGAGTCTTGTGGCATCATTTTATATCAAGCGTATTTATATTTCATTAGTACGTGTTATGTAAATTATTGCAAAATGTTTCAGTACATGAAAATTTTGAATTTTTAATGCAATTTGATATATACTATCATTATTTTCAGAAATTATTTAATATTAATTAGTAATATAAAGGAATTATTTTTAAAAACCTTCATTTTTAATTATAAATAGGTGTGTAGGAAAATATGGGGTGGGGGGAGGAAGAGTTAAGGAGGATTTTTTTTTTTTTTTGGTAATTTTGTCTAAGTAGAATTTTGCATATAATCAGTAAGACAACTAAAAATAGCACTAATTTAAGTATTTCTGTTTGGTTTTTTACACAAATATTACAAAATAATAATTAAACAGAATTTAAAAAAATTACAAGAATATCCAGAAATTTTACATAAATACTATAAAATAAATAAATAAGTAATTAATATACCTTAACATATCCAGACGATATGCTACAATGGATGCAATAGCTTTAGTATCAGCTGCAGATCCAGATCGACACACATAAATTTGATCAGTAAGCTTAGTCAGTTTATCTGTCACACGGTTTGAAACGTATGCTCTATAGGAGAGAAATTTCAAATAAACCATTAATAAATTTAAAATGTGACATTACAATTAAAAAAATGGAAAATGTAAGGATGAAATTTACTCAGCATATTAAAATCTCTAATTTATGAAGTTTTCTTTAGATTTTAAGAGAGAATTTTATTTTATTCATGTGCATAATCATCTTTTCAAACTTTTTAGAACAAATTATTATCTCCTGAATAAAAAACTAAAATTAAAAAAAAAAATAAAAATTTTTGACAAAAAAAGAAAAATAAAAAAAAAACTATTTAGAAATAAAGCATAGACTCCTAAAGCATTTTTAACACCAATTTTTTTTTTCCAGTAATCACAAATGTAAGTAAGGCATCATGGCTGATTCAAAGTAAACAAGCAATCTTTTGATTATTTCAGTAAAAATAATAATGATAAACAAATAAATAATTGCATCATATGAATGTAGTAGAATAGAACAGTTATACCTCATTTAACAAAACTCGCATAGTGAATGTTTTGCACGTCAAACAAATTTAAACATTGCAGTACAATTCAAAATTAAAATTAATTTACAAGAAATGTGCATCTAAATTATTGAAATTCAACTTTAATTACAATAATATGATATAAAAATTGCATTTTGAAATATTTATTCTGATATATGGCAGTAATGATTATTTTACAATATTATAAAATAAGCTTTTTTACCCCATAGTTGTTCGAGAATCTGCACCTATTACAACACCTCCATCAAATTCTACAGCCATGATGGTAGTCTGAAAGGGAAATACATATATTTTAAAAGCAAACATTGAAAAAAATTTCAACTTCAAACCTCTAACAAACTGCACAATTTGGGGAATTTCCTTACATACTTGACATTGCTATCTACAATCTTGATGTCACTTTCAGTCAAAGTAAATACAAAACTATCTTTGTCATATATTTAATATTACTTTGTGACTTGTAAGATTTCATTATGAGACTTGTAAATTGAGTTGTTTTGAGAACTTCATATTGATAGCAATTTTAGAATTTCCTGTCATTGTTATAAGTTTGTGCAATTTAATAGACAGTACGTCTACAAATGAGTGTATTACTAAAAATATACCAACTACATCAATCTTATACTATAAATTTGATAACATGTAGGGAAATTTGTAGCACATATTTCAGCTTTTGTAAAATTAATGGAGAAAGGAGTGAATTTTCATAGTTCTATTCAACTTAGCTCAAATTTAGTAAAATCTTTTTTTAGAGTTTTATTATTTAAAAATTAAGTAATAATGTTTTTTAACCTATATAAATAAAATTTTCACACTTTAGCTTTAAACAAATTACAAAAAAAAAAGTGACAACATATTTTACGTAAAAATTAAAGTAATTTAACTCCTCAGTTTTCATAAATAAATTTAAGAAGTTAAAATGAGGCCAGCCCAGTAGTTAGAAGCGAAATAGTAAAAAAAATGCCAAATACGTAAAAAAAAAAAAGTCAGACACCACATGTTTAAGAACTTTTTTGAAACTGGCTTGACAAAAATCATCAAGAGAAGACTCTTATTCAAGGAACTGCTTTACAGTTTAATTTACAGTAAAGAAAGCTTTTTTTTTTTAAATCACAACATTAACAGTAGTAAAATTAGGTGACATAATCATTCAATGAAGTAATGATATTCGTTTGAATTTCATTACAATCATTGGTACAAAATGTATTCTAAACTTGTTTTATAAAAATTATTAAAACTAATGAAAAAATACATTTATTCAAACCAAATGATCATGATTAAAAAATGTATACTATATATAAATATATTTTAAAATTTGAAATGGTAAAAAATTGAGTGTTGTGCAATAATATGCTTTGATGTTATAAAGATGAAAATGCATTAAAATTCCATTATTTCTTAATCAAATCTCAAATTACAATTTTATTTCATATTTCCCAGGTGGGAATATGTGGTAACAAACAGCTGATAAGAGTGCCAAATTCATAGCTTGTATTTTAGAAACACCTATACTTGCATGTTATTTGACGAAACAAGTAAAAAGATGTCTTGACATAAATTAGCAAACTCAATGGAACTTAGAAACTCTAAACAAATTTCATACTTGCAAACCTATCATAGAAAATCGGCATCTTTTGAATAATCAAAAACATGACACAATTTTAACTCATCTGATAGCTAGTACCTAGATTTGCACATGGACCTGTTATTAAATTATCAATTACTGATATACCCACACTGTGACTGTGGAATAACAGTTTATCATATCCTTATTGAATGCAACTATTTTAATGCTCAATGCTTGTTTTACTTCAAATCAACAGCAATGACTTTCTACTATTACTTGGCAGAGATCTATATAAAAACCTTTTTACCTTTTTAAAATATATAGGTTTTTATCCATCAATTTGAATTCACTATTATGGCTTTATTATGATTTTTGTAATTTGTCATTGTTTGGTGCAATATAACCTTCATATTGGTTCTTGAACTATAAAACATCAAATCAGCCAATAAAAATTTTGAAAATTCCATTTTTAGAAGGCCTATAATATGCATGAAATGGTTTCCTGCAAAATTTCATGTCCATAACTTCAACAGTTTACGCTGTACATTTCACAGTAGATTAGTAATTTTTCATTTAAAAAAAATTATAAGTTACAAAAAGAGCAAGAAAGAATCACCAAATACTATAGTATCTCAAGCTTACCAAATAAAGTTTTTGAAATACATTAATTAAAAACCATATCTGGTAGAATTGTTTTATTAAAAGTTTGACGAGATTGATCAAATAAATAATTTTTTTCAACAGATGAGGACATTTAATGCAAGTAATATTAGAGCACCTTTTCCTATGTTTGACATATGGTTAAAGTGAAGAATAGTGTGCTCTCTGAGATTCTTGCCAATATGGTAACCCAATGAAATATTCTTATTGCGATATTAATTCTGTTTTGTTTACTATTTTTTACAACAGTTGAGTTATACAAGAACTATAATTATTTTATGAAAAATGATAATTTAAAAAATAATAAAATATCAATTAATGATTTTAATTTTCTTCATTATAATTGAAAAGTATTTTTTACAACTAATAAGAACTACAATTCTATTTTTATTGTGAATACGAACAGGAAATATTTATTTTCAATTGTTAGTATGGCTTTAAAAAATCGTCTTCATCCTTACTTCAGTCAGCCGTAATAGAATTTCTCTGCAGTTCTCACAATTCTTTTGGTATTCTAATGTTCATTTCCTTGATAATTTGTTATGCAGGCAATTGTGCAAGAATGGATGTTGGGTAAATGTATTTTGAATCAGCAGAATGGATGAAGGGCTACTGGAATATATATATTTTATAAGAGTTGATGAAGTTAGAAGTGGATATTTGTTTGTATGTACAATTCCTGTTATCCACACAGTCCTTCTGTTCAATGTGCTAGCGAAGCAATATGATTTTTAAATTTAAAAAATTCTGCTCTGTGCTTTCTTCAGATGATGACAGGCATCGTGTGCGGCAAATTTTGCTCTTCACATGACAAACCGGTGCAGCGAGTTTGAAACACTTCTTCAAAATTGTTAAGATAAGCAATGACAGTGACCAAAAGGTTAAAAAATATTTAAAAACAAATCTTAGTAACAGATTAAATAAATCTAATTGAAATAAAAATTATTCAATGCGTAAAGTGGTAACCATAACTGTTTCATAGAAGTTTTGTTTGTTTTGTTAGCCATCTTTATTGGCAACTTGGCACAGCAAGGGGCACAGTATTTCTTCACTTTTACCAACATATATTTGCAACAATATTTTATTTAAAATTGATTACATCAATTTGTGTATACTACTTTAATAACATATTAATGATTAAGCATATATTTATCATATGTATAAAATTCTACATCAACTAAATCACTTAAAACTAAAGATCAAACCTTATTTGCATCTCAAGAAGTTTGGCCAATACATATTTTGTACTGCCCCTTAAGGATAATCAATTCAATATTATAATAAAGAACAATAGCCATTGATGAAGAAAGAGAAAGCAAGGGGAGCGGGTAAATTATTAAACTTTCTTTTTGTCAATGTTTTATCTATCATATCCTGGATTCTTCTTATTATTTTTTTTTTTTTTGAAAACTTCCCTACTATTGATGCAATTAGTAAAGAAAGATTTATGATTATAGTATCATAAAAATGAAGCACTTTTCATTCCTCTATGCGCCCAGTTTTAAAGCAATGATAAACCTATTTTTGATCATAGTAAATAATGATGCCTTGCAATTAGTAATACCAATAACATAGCTTAATAAATTAGAATAGTTTAATAGAATACAATTATAATTTTTGCTGATTTGCTTACATACGTGCTTAAAAAATCATGTTTAACAATTGTTTCTTTGATTATTTAATTGTAACATAATTTAAAAAATACAATACAATCACCAAGCTGTAATTTTTAACAATGATAAATTATCAGATATGACAAACTAACTGTATTCTTTAGTTGACATTTGGCAATTTTTTTTACTGTTCACCAAAAATTAGAAATAAACCTATCTCATGGTTTATTATTATCATTATTATGCAACCATAATTTCAACTATAACTAATGCAACATTATAAAAATCAGCAGACA
Organism: Argiope trifasciata; assembly: GCA_026543055.1. Lineage (NCBI taxonomy): Eukaryota > Metazoa > Arthropoda > Arachnida > Araneae > Araneidae > Argiope > Argiope trifasciata. Next base: position 97,415 of record JAPMOQ010038358.1, read on the forward strand.
GAAAATCATGATTATTACAAAAATCCAAATAAGAAATAAAGATTTTGTATAATTTTTTATTATTATTTTGAATATTATTATGATACAAGATTAACAATTTTAAAATGACTTTATAAGCAAATGAAAAAGTTCATAGAAAATTCTCGAACATGAATTCATGTTTTATAACATTTTATCATAAATTTATTCACCTTCATGGCTTATTTTATTAGGAAGTCAAAATTGTAAGAATTATGTTCCTGTTGTATTTTGATAACTATTAAAGGTTTAACACAATTAGCATTACATGGTTGTTCAAAAAATAGAAGAAATTTAGGCTATTTGTTGTTTAACAAATTTTATCTTATTTAAAAATCATCCTTAATTAGCAACAAAAATGTTATTATCAGCCTTAACATATTAATCAATAATCTTGAAATAATTTGTGATTAATGATAATAAATTACATTTCACAATGAAGCAAATAATGTTCAAAGATTCCCATCTTTATTTCACAATGTCAATAAATATGACAATCACATTTCATATAATTAAATGTTCTTGTAAGCTTAGCTACGATGAATTCACCTGAAATGTTCAAAGATGTTCTAAATTTAATGAAAATATCATTAATTATAATAGCATTTTTAACAATTCACATTATTAATACCTAAATGATATTTAAATTCTAAAACAAAATCCGAGAATAATAAGGAATTTACATTACACAAATCTAGATTTCGAAGTAAACATATAAATAAATAAAAATATAGCTATTAGCCCAGAAAAAGTAATAATTCATGATTTTAAACATATATTGAATCGAAATTCAAAACAAATGAATTTCTTTTAAAATGCCGGTTTCAAAGGGAAAAAATTATTATTTAACTAGATTTTAGTAGACTAGAACTAAAATTTAGATTAGATTATATAAAAATGCCATAAGAAAAGCATATTATTAATAAATTTTTGTTTCAACAGCACCGAAAAATTTATTATTTCATTCAATTGCTTACAGAAAATGTTGATAGAATGTTATAAAGAGGAAATAAATAAATAAACTCACGCCAGTAGACTCTTCGGTATTCATGAAATCTAAAGCTGTATCATCACACATATTCAAAACAGAATTCATTTTGTATTCCTACAGAATATCTGAAATAAACTTACAAAATTTTGAAACAATGATATTGACAAAATTGGATAATGCGGATCGTTGCCACCTCAGTTGTTAAAAATTTACTTTAATTATATATTTTAAAAAAGAAACTAAATACACAAAAGATTTAGATAAATAAAATTGTGGAATGTTTTAAGTACAGAGAAGATTCCTTTACTTAGAATTCCTAAAGCAACAATTTTTAATATTTACTCATTACCAGAAAAACATATTCCACGAATGTTTAAATAACGAATACTGTAGCTATTGCTGTTTCTAAAAGTGTGAGTCAGGCCGGTACCTCCAATAAATTAAGGATAATTAGGCAAGTCATCTTTTTCTCTTGAGAGATTATTATCGATCTAAGAAAAATTACTTTTTTTAGTGAGTTCATACATTCTTTAACTTGAAATAAAAATTTAAAAAAATAAGAAGTGGTTAGACGCAAAAATTACTGCGATAACAAAAAAAAAAAAAAGAAAATCCTCCACAATACGTAAAATAAAAAATAACAACTCACGACTGAAGATAAATTTTTAGAATGTCTTTTTAAGAAAGAACTCGGTATTTGTAAAATTTTGAAGCAATGATAGTAGGCAATTACATGGCCAACCAGGGGTCGGCCATACTGGGCGTTCAGATGGATGCTATGCAACGGGGTTTCGTGAGTGAGGAAGCCCCAACATGATCAAGAACTGAAAAAATGTTCTGAACAATAACAGCGGAATGGAAAGAATGAAAGAAAAAAATTAACTGGAACAATAGCTGGGTTTTAAAATACACGAAGTTTATGAATATATTGCAATTTAGTGCAAGTGTGCAACATATTATAAGCATAAATTACAGTCATTTATCTCACAATGTTAAATTTAGGGAACGAATATCTTCAGAGCGATTAGACCTCCCACAAATAGTTATGGCGGGTGGTGGGATCAACTGATCACAAGCAAAGCGCTTCCTATTTCACAAAGAGTGAGATCCGAGCTCACCCTATTCCATTACATGGTAATGACTATCACTGGAAACTGGAAGCGACTTGGTTCATTGTAAGAAAATAACTTTTCTTTTGCACTCAAGTCTCAACAGAAAAATATTTAGTCTGGTAAAAAACCTCTTATATGAAAAAGAGAATCAATATTTTTCATTTAAATAGGCAATTACTAAACAAATATGGTGATTTGAATGCGTTTTTTCTACACCACGTTTTCTGATACTTACAGATTTATTTTATTTTTGGTTCTTGCATTTTTAAAAGCTCTAGCTTTTAAATTTTTCTAAAAAAATTGTAATCAGAATAATTTTATTTTATTTTTCGCCAAATTTTAAATAACTAATTTTTAAAGAATCTCTTTTAAAAACCATTGACGAATATATTTGATTCATTAAACTCGATTGTGATTACAGGAGATTTCAATTCAAAATGTTATCAAAATATAATTTAACTGATTTAAAGTTGAAAATTATAATAAAGCTAGAATGTAAAATCATTGGAGGCAATACGATTTTATGCAGAAAGTAAAGTTAATAAATCATTCTGAAAAAATGTGTTTAAATGACATTTGGATGAACACTATTTTTATTAGCTAAAAACTTGAAAACTTTATTCCAAGAAACGATAATAATTATTAAATTTATCGCTTATTACATAATACCGTTTGCTTTAATTTGAATTTTAGTGCAGTTGTACATAGTAAAAAGATTATTACTTAGTTATTATTTTATTGCAAAATGATATTGGTTTTATCTTTATTTTTATGAATACAATATTATTATTGGCAATGTATCAGGAAATTTAACCTATAGAAAAATTGTGAAAAAAGTTCAAAGCCTAAGTGCTTCTACGGTAAACTTGCAGAATAAGATCTGGAAGTTTATTGATTATTAATCAAAAATAAGATTATTAATGAAAAAAATTGAAACATTTTAATACGGTAAAAATCTTATAAAGAAGCAAACATACTATTGGTAACATTTTAGAGAATATTATGACGAAATAAGGTTAGTAAAAATTAATAAAAATATAGTGTAAATATTTAAGATTTTAATTCATTAACTGTTATAAAATGCTATAACAATATTATATTTTCAGTTCTATGAGATCAAATCAGTTCTACTTATTCTTAAAAATACCCACAAACACAAAAAAAGCACATAGAAATATTTTAATACCTGAGCAAAAAATTTATTCACCCCTTATAAAAATTGTACAAATATATATATATTTTTTGCATGTTTGTTTAAAGAATTAAATCTTTGTCTCTAATTTTAAGTTTGAGTTTATTATATTAACGTCCCGTTTAAAGCAACACGAGGGCTACTTTGGGACGGACCTCGTGATTTTGAACCATGGCCAGATGACGAGGACGACACCTGAACTGGCACCCCCCTCTCCTCACCACACCACACCAGCGGGAGGACTCTAATTTTAAGAAATAATTTTTGGAATTCAATGTAATAAAAATGCTTTAATTAAACATTTTTTTAAAAATTCACTAGATCGGACACGTTTAATTATTAACTACTAGAACCTTATCAAAACAAAAATTATGTATTCTTCTGTAAGGCTAGATAGTCTGAGTATGGCTTCTCTAAAATCTATCTCTATTCAACAAAAGATTACTTCAAAAAACATCAGCTTCAAATCAGAGAATATTCCAAAAAACGGGTTTTTTCACTTCCCTTCCTTCCCATCTCCGAGGGTTTAATTACCAGATTAAAGAATTTCTTAACAATTTGGTTATCTTATCTTCATGACTGACAACTTCTCTACTCCCATCTTTTCTCTCCAATTTTCTTAGATTAGTAACATATTTTTCCAAACTAAACTCTAATCTGAATTCGTTTTTCGAAAAACTGCCACATTTCGGAAAGAGGAAATATATTTTCTATTAAAGGCTTTAATTTTTGAAACTAAAACTTTTAAAATTTTTCGATAATTAAATGGATTACTATATATCTTTTTTTATTTTGAGATTTTCACAAAAGACATCCTTAATTTTACATCTTAATGATGAAGCCTCACCAATTTGGGCCTTAGTTATTTTATAGAAGTTGATATCTCTCGATAATTCTTTGACATACTTTTTTAAAAAGTAATTCAAACCTTTGGTATAAATCTATTCACATAAAGGCTTGAAAATATAATTTAAGGGCATTCCTACATTTAATGAAAGTGGGATCTTTCAATATTGAGCTCAAAATCGAAAGATCTCACAGTTAATAAATTATTTTCGATGGATCAAAATTTCACTAATTTTTATTTAAACAAAAATTCCAGTTTTGAATTGTTTTTTTTCTCTTCTTATTGAACATTTACTGTGTAGATAGCAAGTACAAATCAATTTTGGCAACACTGGGCTCAATTCTTTTATTTCACCTATTTTTGAGTGTTGTAATTATCGAAAATAAGGCAACTTAAAAGTATTAAAATATTTATATCAAAAATTCTAAATAAAACTTTCGTCAACAAGCTATTCTAAATTTTTGTAATATGTAAAAAAAAGTGTCAGATTATTGCAAAAATTAATTAAGCAAAGTTTTGAAAGCAATATATTATCTAAATCCACAAAACATTTTACTTGCTTTATTTCATTAAAAAGATCAGAAATAACCATTTTTTCAATAGGGATTACAAATAACCGTCAGCGATTATATGTAACTAGTTGTGGATCCCAGTTTCCTTAGAATCAGATTCATTTAAATTGTTTATATTTTTTCCCTGAATATTTCAAAGTGAATTGCTGGACCACAGTATTATTAAAAAATAGAATGAAATATGAATGTTGTTCTGTAAAAGTGTATCAGAATAGATTTCTATATCTCTTCATAAAATATTCTCATTGAGCATTTAGTATTTGTTCTTCAAAAATATTATATCACTATAAAGAAAAAAAAAATACTTTTAAACTTGTAGTGAAAATAAATTTTTTCTCCGATTCAGTTTTGAAACGCATTGATGTATTTAATGCATTTTAAATATCAAATAAAACCCTATTTCTTAATTAATGAACCAGGAAATGTTTTTCAGTAGTTTAAAAAGAAATAAAAGAATTGAGAAAATCTTATAATATTTATATCAAAATTTAAATATGACAAAACCTTCTTTAGATATTAACAGATGCAAATTTCAATTTTGAACAATGAAATTTCTTTCGAAGTATTCATGTTATAAATAAACTTTGATGCAAAGTAGGGTTTTTTTCAATACAAAAAGGGGGGGGGTTAACAAGCAAAATTGTTGTTAGAATCACTTTTAGAAACTTCACTATAAAATCGAAAAATAAATTTATGTGCATAATTCTTTGAGAGAACTGCTGCATTGACTATTGGAAAAGGAAATTTTAATACATCATTTAAAAAAAAGCGTTGCTCTGTATTTTATTTCATTGTTTCCTATCAAAATTAATATTCCAAGTTAATTAATAATCATAATAACTGATTAAACGGATTAACGATAGTTTATTAAATGATGACATTAAAGCAAATAAAAAAAATATGGCAGCTGTACAAGAAAATTCTTAGAAATTCGAGAAAGATAAACAGAAAATATCTTTCGCGAAGATGATGTCTACGTCGGAAACCCTTTAGTCAGTATGAAAAACTTGTGTAATCAATCCTAAATAAACACGATTTCACTAGATTTAAGTTTAACATGATAATGTTTATAGTCTGATTTATTATTTCTATGCTTTGTGAGCTATGAAAAATCGTACGGAGTCTGTACAGGGCAGGCCGTTTGAATTGACACTTATTACACTCGTGATTGTGTGTGATTATGTTTTGTGAGTATTGTGGTGACCTCTTAATAAGCCAGTAACTGCCACTAAACATCAATGGTCACTTTTTCATAGTGGATAAGTTATTCATCTGCAAATTGGAAGATCGCGAGTTCGAACTTTGGCGGAATTCCATCTACGCAATGGCACAATTCCAGCCAACACCTATGCCAAATTGATGACCTCGGACGTGATGAATTTTCAACAGCTGTCAGGGCGTCATCTACCCGCAACAAACGCAATTAAAGCAAAATCGTCAGATTCATTTGGTGCAGAGGCAACTCTCATACGCTAGCCATAGCGCTTGGCGCAATAAAATCGTTCGTCTCTCTACAGACTCACTGGTAGGGGAGTATTGTGGTGACATATTAATAAGCCAGTAGTTGCCACTAAACATCATTGGCCCCTTTTGTATAGTGGATAAGTTACTCGGCTGCAAATCGGAAGATCGCGAGTTCGATCCTTGGAGGAAATCAACCCCCACATTGGCCTAATTCAGTCAACACTCACGCCAAACACTTGTCACTTTGTATCTTCCTGGCTTGTGTTTCTTGAAAAAAGGATTTTCAAAGTTTAATTAAATTTTTAATAAAAAATGCATCCGAAGTTTTACATTTTCTCTCAATAGCTTCAAAGCACATTTTTGAATGTAATTAAATTTTTTTTTAAAAAAAGTAAGCTTTTATTGATAATTTTATTCCCGTGCACATTTTTTTTCTATCTTATACTATAATACGAGGAATGGTTGCCAAGTCGAAAATCGCCCCAGAATTAATAAACTCCGGTAAACTTGGGGGTCTGGGGTTTTGGGCCACGAGGAATCGATTGGCGCTGGTTTTGAAGCGCTACGGTCAAGCAGTTCGGAGTTACAGATAGAATATTTTCAAACTTTATTAGTTCACCATTTTGGCTAATAGGTTTCAAGTGGTAACGTACTGCCATCTATAGCCAATATGGCGAACTAATAAAGTTTCCAGAAGATGATCCGGAACTCAAGGAACTGATCTTGAAATGGATGATCCATAACCCGTGTGGGGATATGAACCCAAACGCTCCGTGCATGGTCAGCAAACATGGAAGAGACCAGTGTAGATGGGGATTTCCAATGGAGCATCAAGACATGACATCGCTGGTGGACGATGAAAAGCCGAGGTTTAACCGGTTATCTTTTCACCAATGGTTTCACAAATTTTCTTATGGCATGTATTGTTTTGATAAATCACAATTGAAAATTTAAATCTTCGAGTTAGCTTCGATGCCTGTTTTCTCCGAGCGGAACTCGGTCACCCGCTGGTTTTAATAAATTAAAAAAATATTTCAAAATATTATTTCTACGAAACAAAAAAGAATGCATTCATTGAAATAACACGTGGCATAAAGACACACCTCCCGTGAAAAGTTTTCAACTTGCAGATAAACTGAAGGCTCATGCATATTTGTAAGGTGTACAGATCTATTAAGCGTCGAATTTTATTTAATCTAATGAAGTGCAATGATGCTGTAAAAACATTGATTTCTGTGCCGTTGATGAATGGTCACGCAAGAAAGCTAATCTCACAGAAACGCGAGGAAAACTTTTGTTTATGTTGTCATGGGAACAAACAAATAAAATAAAAAGCACTCTCCCACAGCGTTTTATTTTTAAAGCTCGTAAGAGAATACCTGTCTATGCAAGAAATAATTTGAAATTCGATTGGGTGAATAATTGGAAAACAAAAATGCTTCACCCAAGTTAAACTCTGAACACTCCATTCGTGAAAAGCTAAGGAAGAGATGCAAGCGGAATTTTTCCAACTCCTTTCATGATAGATTCATGTTTATCCATGAGCAAGTGAACATGTTGTGTGTACTATGAATATGTAAAATACAGCATTTCGCATAAATATTGGCGAATTGGTTTTATTTCGGTGTGAAATATTTCAACTATATTTATTTGATTTCTGTATATTTTTAATGGAGCATTATAAATCAAATGGCAGCATTTATGTACCAGACATCTAAAACCATGACGAATTTTGGAACTTCTTACAACGAATGAAAAAAAAAAATGAAGAGCAACACTGATCTTCGTCCATCTTTGTCGATGAGTGACTTAGGGGACAAAAGGGCATTCGATGTGAAAGTTGGCTACAATCGCAGAAAAATACCGCCTCTTAAGACTTCGGACAAAGCACCAAAAGCTCTGTATGTCACTGTTTACCGAAATGGAGATCCTTTTTTCCCAGGAGTTAAAGTGAGCTTGAGACCTGGCAAGCACTTCCTGAACCTGCCTGGCTTTTGCGATTACCTCAGCCAAAGAATGAAAATCCCGCAAGGAGTCAGGTACATCTATGATTTGAACGGCCATCTGGTCACAGAGTTGAAAGATCTCGTGGATGGCGGATCGTACGTTGCGTCAGGTGTGAAAACTTTCAAAGACGCTGGCTATGGAAAGTTAGTGAGACTTCACACTTCTCAGAGACCTAATGCAGCTCCAATGCGGCCAGATGACATGCTTCTGTACAGGTAAGTCAATTGTGCCAGTTTTATCTCCTTCGTTTTCCAGGTGTCTTTTTTCCAGTGTTGCCAGATTGTAGCATAAGTAAAATAACTATCTTTGTGCCTTATAACTTCGGAAAGATACCTCGACAATTTTTTGGCCATATTTTCAGAATAATTCAATTGTGTGCCTTTTCTTAAATTGCAAATGTACCGAAGACTCAAAGTTATTTAAATTAAAATCAAGGAATATTACATTTTGAATATTATTTTAAAAATATTACTAATTAATCACTCTTTGCAAATTTTATATTGTGTCGTTTTTGAAAATATCTGTTTCTAAAATTAAATAGCATTTACATTACATTAAAAAGTTTGCCATTTATTTATAATGTCAGCTATTTTTGAATTTGAATTATTTTTTTTAAAAAAAACTTCTTCATTATATGATAATTGTTAGATGGTAAAATTTATGCAATAGGCAAGGTTTTTTTTAAGTCAGAAAAAAAATTACTATCCCGATTAATTGTAAAGAAAATTATGTATATTTACATTGTATAAGACAGATAACAGATGTATAGCTATCACAATAAGAAAAGACATACTTTGGAAAGTTAAAATTTGCAATTTGAAGCATTTTTAGCTGAATCTGAGTTAAGTATTCTCCTGGATATGATAGTCAATATGGTAATCAAAACAAATAACCAGAATCGCTCTCCTGGAAAATCTGTGCAATTTTTAAATTTGTCGAAAAAAAATATGTGTGTGAAATCAATTTAAAAAAATAACCGATTTATCGGTATTGTGACCACAAATTAGGTTAAACGTTGATTGCGATACAGTAATTTAATATTCATAATTAATTTCCGTTTCTGATATTTAAAGTGATAGAACATTTATTATCTGTGCATTCGTGCGAATATCTCCAATCGGAAAACGATAACAGAACTTACTTTGATGAAAATTCATTTTTTGTTGCCCTTTCTTTGTTTTTATACTCTGAACATTATTTTTGCTATTTGTTTTTATAAAAATGCCACATTTTAATGTATAAAAATATTTGACTGGGGTACGCCATTTTGGAATAAATTGTGCTTGTTTAATAAGCGAAAATTTCAGTAAAAGATTTCTATTTAAGGTATCCGACTACGTTCGGAGGAAAAGTTTTTTAAAATTGGATTATTTAAAAACTATTTAAAATTAGGGTTTTTAGATATATTATAATTATAACACCAAGTACTATAAATATAAAAAACATTATTCAAAAATATGATATATTTTATGAAATAGAAAAATATATAGAAATGAAATTAAACCAAAACGGTCAACACTCTACTCAAAATTGTAAGGTATCAATCCAATTTTTCTTTGTACACAAGTTATAGAAAATAATGATGAACCAAAATGTAAGAAAAGTATTTGACCCATAATAAAACTTTGTTCGTTTCATTGCCCAAATTATTTAAAGCACTCGCTGAAAGTTTTACGTAAATATCTCTATTAGTTTTTGAGATATTATGTTAACGGTAGAGAATTTTTATGAAAATTGAAGTTTTGAGAAAATGGAAGTAAAAGACAAACTTTAGTTGAAAATATTTTTTGCTTAAAATTCCCCTGGGTGATAGGTTAGACCATACTTTTTCTAAAAAAAAATAAACTGTTTTGGAAAGAGTAAAATTGGAACGGCAAGAAATAATAGCAATAAAAAGAATTTGGCAATGTGTTCGATAACTAGAGTTTTTAACGTAGTCTGATCCCTTAAATATAAAAAAAAATATGTGGCTTTTATTTTCAGATATACTTAATATTTAAGTAAATTTTTAACACTTTATTTATTTTAAACATCTAAAATATCTTTCAGAAATAATGATAAAGCAGCTTTATAATAATTTTCAATGCCAATCGTTATGAATTAAGTTTAAAAAAGTTATACAAAAAAAAAAAAAAAAAAAAAAAAACTGAACTCCAAGTGCGTTTGTTTGGCAACAGAACATTAACATTAAAACATAATTTATGCTACAAACATTATTTAAATTTAAACTTTACCAGCGGATGACCGAGCTCCACTCGGAGAAAACAGGTATCGAAGCTAACTCGAAGATTTAAATTTTCAATTGTGATTTATCAAAACAATACATGCCATAAGAAAATTTGTGAAACCATTGGTCAAAAGATAACCGGTTAAAGTGCACCATTGTAAACTATTCTAAACAAAGTTAGAGTTTGGAAAGGGAACTATTCTGTACAAAGGTAAAGTAAAGGTAAAGACTGAAGTGTGTTGAAGTTCAATATTTTTGACAAATTTATTTAGAAAAACCAAACATATATACATACATAAGAAACATA
>JAPMOQ010038358.1:113151-128763 GCA_026543055.1 Argiope trifasciata
TATGTTTCTTATGTATGTATATATGTTTGGTTTTTCTAAATAAATTTATCAAAAATATTGAACTTCAACACACTTCAATCTTTACCTTTAATTTAACTTTGTATAGAATAATTCCCTTTCCAAACTCTAACTTTGTTTAGAATAGTTTACAATGGTGCACTTTAACCGGTTATCTTTTCACCAATGGTTTCACAAATTTTCTTATGGCATGTATTGTTTTGATAAATCACAATTGAAAATTTAAATCTTCGAGTTAGCTTCGATACCTGTTTTCTCCGAGCGGAGCTCGGTCACCCGCTGGTTATTTTAAGTAACATTTCGTTATTTCGTATTACAGGACAGTATTTCATTATAGGACCAGGTAACTGAATAAAAATTTAGATTTAGTAAGCTTTCCAGCAATCCATTAATTCAGACACCAGAATATCACAGTTAAAAGTATTATTTATTTTATAGTTTGTATTTTTATAATATAATTTAATCGCAGCTTCTAAGTTTGCAAAATAATAAAATTGTTACAAAATAATGCAAATAAAAAAAAAATAGTGTTACCTCAAATTATCTTATTTGTACACATTCTCTTTCATCCTTGGATTCCCTGAAGTGTATTTCTTCCTTTAACAACATAATCGTCGAGATCCAAAAGCAATTTAAAAGTCATGAAGATAAAAAATATCTCGATGATTTTTGCATTTGTTCGGGGTGTAATGTCTTGATCTCGATTGATCAAAAATTACTCAGAATTTTTAGACAGTCCTTTATTTATACAAACCCCTATATATATATACAAAGCTCTTTCTTATCTTGATTAAATAGTTGATATTTACACCACAACAGTCGAAGTTGAAGGTTTTTACTTAAAGATCAGTTCTCCATCAAATAGTAAACACAACACCACTCGGAATTCACGGGTTGTACAGTCAGCAATCATTTCAGGCAGCGCTCCAAATCTCCCGGACTCGTGGGCGCACTTCAGCAGTCTCCCAGAGGCTCTCTCTTCCTTCCAAAACACTCTCCGTATTTTATCCTAGCGACAGTCTCAGCCTCCTCTTCCTCAGAGTCTAATGTCCTTTCTTCCGTCCAATCATGTCCAGCAAAAGGGCCATTTCAATGGCGTCAATCTGTCGTCGGAAGGCTCGCCAAAAAATCTGGAACATGGGGTCCACTTACAATAGGGAAATTTGGCATCCAAATGTTTGGATGCTCGATTTCTCTGAAAGCAATATCATTGTCTTCTGGACGAGGAATTCCCACGTGTGTTCTTTCAGCTATAGATGCCTCAGGTTCCGAAAGGAGAACATCTGCAACATCTGGTTACCTCAAGGTGTCTAGCAAACACAAAGGCAACACAGTTGGAGGAAATATTTTATCCCTAAAGGGGGACGGGGAATGTTACAGTGGACATACGGGCAATTATGGAAATGAGCGGGCCGATTGGTTCACAAAAGTTACCACTAAGCGGAAAATCGATATTTCCGTTAACATTCCTAAATCCTTTTACAGGAAAATTACGAGAGAAAATATGGTGGAGTTTTGGAATAAAGAATACCTCATTTCATATAAAGGGAGTCCAACAAAGAAATTTTTCCCATCCATTAATAAGAGACTGTCGTGCCATCGTTTTTATACAAGCTATAGAATAACCCAATTTCTCACAGGTCAGGGCAACTTTAAACGCTATCTATATAAATTTAATATGTCTCCATCATCTACCCGAGATTGTAATATTGGTGGCGTGGAAATGTTGAACGTGTGTTTCTTCTATGTTTCAAGTTTTCTGGAGCAAGACATAACCTAAGACTGGCTCTCCAAGCCATTCATATAAAGTGGGCTCTAGATTTTCATCCACTTGTTTCCACCAGAAGTACTCGTGAAAATGTTTGTAAATTTATTATTGGCACCTGTTAGTTTTTTTATATTCTTAACTTATATTTTCTTATTTTATTTTATTCTTATATTAATCCTCCATAATTGTTAAATTTCCTTATTTTCTTTTGTTATGTGTTGAATACTTAATTCTGCAAGTCCCATGTGATACTTTGTGGTGCAAGGGGATTTTATAAATGCTTCAATAAAAAATAATGCAAAATACGAGGTACTTCCATTAAATATAGTATTCTTCAAATTTAATGATATCGATAAATTCTCGTTATATAAATTTTATTTAATATTTCACAAGTTTTCTGAAAAACTAGAATCTTGTAATTCTAATGTTTACTACTTCTTAATTCCTAACGAATTTTTTCATATGATTTTTAATATAATTATTTTAAATATAATTATTTTAAATATAATCATATTTAATAATAATAATATTTTAATATAATTATAATTAAATATGATTATATTTAGTTTTTTACTATCCTCTATATATTTTAACGTTTTTAATGTACAGAATTTACAATTCCAAAATTCTTAATGTATTCTTAGTGTTTTGAGATTGATCGCATATAAATAGTAAATTCTAAATATGTTTTTTTAATACTTTGATCACTTATAATTTTTATTTTTGTGCGTATTTGTTATTTATTTTGCAGTGCAATTTTTTTCTGTGTCATGTATTTTATTTTATGTAAATAAATAAAAAGAAGTCTGATGCAAAAGTTTTGAAACTGGCTTCGAAAATTAAATATATACCAAATATAAATATATTTATATTATAAAATCTGACTCATTATAAATGGCACCTCTTTTAAAAAGATTAGCGAGCATTGCAGCAAAAAGTGAATGGCAAAAATTCGCTATATCTCTCTCTATATGTCTATAAAAATAATTTAAAATTTTGGCTGGTAGATTTAATGTAATAAAATTTGAAAATGTATTAAAAGTAAAGAAACAATTACTTTCAAATAAAATTGGTGCTATTGAAGGATAATTTTTAAATTTTTTTTGGAATGTTATGAAGACAGGTTTTATGCGATAATATACACTGAAGATATTGAGGAAATTTTAACCACTCTGATTACTTTTAAAACTAATTAAAATTTTGTAAACCTTTTTTTGAATGAGAAACTTTTACTCTCCAAAAAGCTCTTGGTCTGGCCTGCAAAACTTTTTAAACGAACATGCGAGTCATAGTTAAAGCAGCATAAAAATAGCAAAAGTTTTATCAGCAAAATATATCAGACCTGCTATTACCCGTGACTCTGTTCGCGTGGCAATTTTGATGTATATGCACGAAAATCTATCAAATAATGACAAATAAAAAAAACTAAACATAACCTAAAAACGATGCATTTAAAAGTATAAACATATACGAAAAATATATAAATACAATTCAATAACAAAAACACACAACAAACGTAAAAACAATTTATTTACATTGTGTATCCAAAATAAAACAAAACAGCGAATCAAGACCGTATTTCTTTAAAATTAGAAATCCATTTTATTTATTGATCGAGATTGAGATACTTACAACAGTATTATACTCATAATTTTTAAACTTTTCATTTAAATGAAAACACAGTTGTCATCAAGCGCAAACACAGTTGATGTCACGACAATTACGCGCGAACTTTCAACGCCAGTTGGCGTATCGCACACGTCTGACTTACCTACGCGAATTGCGGTAATGCAATGCTGAATAGAAATTTTTTATTTCCTTTATTCTGTTTTCTTTTAAATTTTTAAGTACTTCAGAATGAATCCGACAGATCGATTCATTAACAACATTTGATTTTAAATACATCAAACACAAAGAAAATTAATATCGTTTGAAAGAATCTGCTGAAATTCTTATAAACCTAACCTCAATTCTGTTGGGGGAAAAATCTGGAGCCTTACTTATTTTCGGCGGGATTTGGCCTCAGAATTTTGGCGCGAAAGTTATTTTTTACTGAATAAGAAATTATCCACTCAATGAACCGGCATAAAAAGTAGCCTATGCTCTATTCCTGGCTGCAAACTATCTTTGTGCTAAATTTCATCCCATTCTGTTCAGTTGTTCTGGCGTGGTTGAGTAACAAACATCCAAGCTTTCACAATTATATATTAGTATAGATTGATTATTATCATTTTTAAGAATCCGAGCTCATAATCTCGGGCATTTATTCTTCGGTTTATAGCATTCATTCTTTGTTAAATGTTCCAATAATTTATTTCTCTATTGATGAGGGTCGTTTGCTCCCAGACAGCCCCATCACGAGAGTCTGGAAGGTCTGTCGCTTCCCGGTTCGAAGGAAAGCAGCCTGGTGACCGTCGTGAACCGGAAGGAGCCAGCCAAGCGCAGCCGGGTGCTGCTCAACTTGAGGACGAGGCAGATCTGGGAGGAGGTGCTGCGCGACATGGGACAGGCGATCGGAATGCGCAAGGTGTCGCGCATGCTCACTCCCTGGGGAGAAGAGGTAAGGCATTCATGTTCAGTTGATCACTCACAGTCACTTTAAGAAATCGGTAGCACATTGCCTTCTCTGGTTCCTCCAGTGGACAGCACAGAAAAGGTAGGGCCGCGGTGGCAAGGTATCGAAGGGTTTCAGGTTCGAGACTCGATTCCACCGAAGTACCGTCGTGTAAGGGGGTCCCTTGCACGTTCAATCTGTCAGGCCAAACGTCCTCCCGTTGGTGTGGAGATGGTGGGGGGTGACATCTCAGGTGTCGTCCTCGCCACTGGCCGTGGTTGAAAATGGCGAGGTCCGTCCCAAAATAGCCCTAGTGTTGCTTTACAATGGGACTTTGATGTAACTAAACTAAACAGAAAAGTTACTTTCAAGAGACAGACACGGATTTTAAGCATGACCATGTGATCATACCCCGTTCATATCCCCAATTTATGAGATATCATCAAATGATTGATAATTATGATGAGTCGGTCACCCTTTCATGACCGGCTTCCTCTTTGACGAATTGTTTTGACAAAGGGTGTTAGTGGTGGTGGGGGGTCTAATGTCACTTGGTCATACCAAACCCGAATGAGCGGATCGTTTTCGAATGAAGGCAGAGGTGAACGAACACCATTCAGGTGAAAGGACGACTTTGCTCGAACATACACGACACAACCCTTTTTAGGGGGCAGTCGAACTCATTCATCCATCCATCAGCAAGTCAGAATTTAGATCCAAATCAGAGGCCGACTCATCCGTGATTCAGTAGCCCTAGTGGTATCATTTGTTATGGGAACTCGGGGGACTCTGCAGTCACGACCTGTTTAACGTGCCCCAACTGCCATGAGCCAACGCGGCGGTCTTTGGCCGAGACGAGGACAAAAATCACGACCTTTCTGTTATGAGACTGATGCATTACAACCAGGATACCGCGGCCCCCGATATTAGTATTTGTGTAGAATTGAGAGGCCAAAACTGATAAATTAATTTAGAATAAGATTTAAAAACTTCGATAAAAAGCTGGCCTATCTTTCGTTTATAAAGAGTGATGATGATTAAAATTACACATTCAAAAAGTCAAGAAAGGTCCCCAAATCAGAATAATTTCATCTGAATATATGTGAAACAGTGGGAATTTGTTTTGCGAATGAAAAAAAGTAGTTCAAAAGTAGACTGATAGATGACTAGATCATCATAAGATTCTAAAAACTACTGTTTAATTTGAAAGTGCTAATTAAACGATGTGATATGCATCCTGCAAATTACAATTGTGATAAAATGGCTGGGGATACACAGTTTCTATTATTCTGAATCTAAGAAGGTGCCCATGACTATCGCTGAAACAACGACCTTTGCTTATGAAACTTTTTTACAATTCAATGCTACAATTGCATTGCAGAAATTACGGACATTAAGGAGTTTCTAGAAGCGGCTACGGTCCGAAAATTGCATTCAGTCTTCAGACTATAACTGATAAATTGAAAGAGATGAGTTCATTTCACGTGAAATGTGATACAGGGAAGAAAGAAATTGCTTCCATGTCAATGGTGGATATGGCATTGCAGGAAGCAATGCTTTCGGAACTCTTAGAATATGAAGAGTTTCCTGAGGTCTAGAACTCAACATTTCGTGGAACATTGTGCTAAACAGGACGGAACAAAATTACTTATGTCCAAAAATTGCTTTCTACTGATCTGCCAAAGTGAGAAGCTTTTACACTGCAATTTCGTGCTCTAATATAAGTGGAAAATGCGCGGCCGCGGAACATTTTGTGGGCAGATGAAGCCCATTTCATCTTCAAGATTTTGTCAATATTCAATACTGCAAAATATAGGCAAGAGAAATTCCGTTCTAAATGTTACCATGACCTCTTCTTTCTCAAAAGATCGCTGCCTGTTGGGAATTTACAGCACAATTTATCGTTGGCCCTTTCTTTTCGAGGAAATTGATGTGAACGAGGAGAGTGAACTTTTAAAATAATATTATTATTTCGATAATTCTGCTGTATTTAAGATGAACATGATTTATATACATAAAAAATATCGATTATAATAAGGTTCCAACATTAAGTTTCTAAAAAGTTAGTATTAGGCACACTAGTATCAAATATTCTGATAAATTAAGAAATTTATATTTTTAATCTGACCTCATTCCTATTATTTTATGAAATAGCGCAATGAAAACGGCCAAATATTATTAGGATATAAGCTATACGAAAAGTTTAGGGCAAATTGATTGATTATTGCACTTTAATATTTTCGTGGATGAGTATTCTAAATGTATACAGATATTATACTAAATATCATTCCGAACTCTAATTTTACTTCATGCCCTCCCCTTGTAAGTTATCAACGCAATACCTGCTGTCAAAAACTCCTCCCCTCTTGGAACTTTGGAATCCGACAGCAGCGCCACCTTACTTCAGTCGATACCGAGACCTGCCAGTGAAAGCATCAATAGATTTCTTCGGGGGAGACTTAATTTTGAGAAGCTTTTGATTATAAATGTTATCAATTTATAATGCTTCAAGAGCGATAAGACTATTATTTAAGAAAGACTGGATCATATATACCGATTCAAAAAGTTCAATTGAATTAATTTTAATCTCTTCCAGACAAAGCCATCCTTTGGTGCAAAAACAGTAAAATTATATTTTAAATTACTGGATCGTAATTTCAATATTCTATTTTGTTGGATTCCTGGACACGCTGGTATACCGGGGAACGATCAAGCTGATGCTGCCGCAAAAACAGCTAGTTTAAATGAAGACACTTTTGTTCCGTTTCAAGACGTGGAAGAAATTGTTAAGCAATGTTCGCTTCGTATATGGAAGCATAATTGGGACTCTCAACTTAGTAATAAATTGCACTCTATCCAACCTTCTATTTCTGGTTTTAAGAATGACTCTCCCAGCCGTAGAAAGAGTGTTGTGCTGACAAGACTTCGCCTGGGCCATACTTAGTTTACTCACTAACATTTACTTCATTCAGATGCAGCTCCAATTAGTATAAAATGTAATACCACAATTTCTGTTCGGCATATCATATGTGAATGTCCTAAATATTGCCTTCTAAGACTAAAATATTTCGACAGCGATTATCCAAATTTGCAAGACATAATTGTAGAACCCTACCATGTTAATGTGTTTTCTTTTTTACTTCACATCCATTTCACGCATAATATCTAATTTATATTTTCACTTCATTATTTTAATTTTACATCCTCTTACTTTAATGATATTCCCGTATATATTTTTTAATATTTTAGGTTATTATGAGTTTAGCACAGCTTGGCCAGTATTGGCCTTTGCGCCATAAAAAACCAATAAACCAACCAACCAATAAATGTTATTTTGTGTGCGTGACGTGATAACAAATGTTTCGTCTCCACGATTATGGATTATTTGTGTGAAAGTGAAATGATTATGCTACTATAGTGGCGGTCCTGGAAGATAAGGTGCGGCTGATTACCTTATTTGAATGAATTTTTCATCATTTTTTGCTGATAAAATGATACCTGCCAATCTAACGCCTTTGGATTTCATAAATGTGGTAAATTAATTCCACGAGAGAGCTCTCAACACTTCTTCCGGTGTTAATCAGCAGTCAGAGGGGAGAGTGCAGAGAGTTTCCAAGAGCAAGAGGTTACACAGACGTCCGCCGAGAAGGGCTCGCGACCGGAAACCGTTGAGACATGATCCTCTTCAAAGGGCCGAAACGGGAATTCTTCTGTTAAAGAATTCATCAGTAAGGTGCCACGCGTAGGTGGAAAAGAGCAACTGAACATATCTACTTTTCATCTCCATGGCACTGCAATTAATTCTTCATCAATGAAACTTCATTTGTAAAAATCATCTTTAATCATTCAATAAACGAATAATTTAAACCAGTGGACTGATGCATTAAAACCTATCACACCCACATAAATGTATTAAAAGTTTTCTAATTACTTGATTTTTAAACCTAAGTGATAGTTATTTTAGAACTCTTTAATAAGTGATATCCTGATGACAAAGCATAGTTAGAATTATCATCGATTATAATTGATTTCTCTGTCTCGGAAAAACTCTTAGAGCTTTCAATATTATTCATGTTTTTTTTTTTCTTTTTTTCTAGAATTAAGAGTAAAAATGTAATGCAACAAAAATTCAATAATTCAATTAATCATAAATTACCATTAATCCTCATTATCATTAGAGAAGATAACCACAGAATATAATGTTCCTTAAAGTTTTTCTCTTTTCCATTATGTTTAGCATACTTTCTAGAAAACTAACCGTTTTCTTAAGCTTCAAATTATATACATATTTTTCTGTAGCTTGTAGAGCATCTTATATATTTGAAAAATCAAAACAAGACTCCAAGCGTTTTAGAATTCCATCGGTTTCGTTTATTCTCTTCACTTCACATCATCGTTTTCAAACCATTGCCAGATTTCAAAAGGTTTACAATTGATCATTACAATTTATTATACAAAATAATATTAATAAAATATGATTATCAAAGAGAATATTCGTTTGCTTTTACTTTTAAAAATATTTTAACAGAAATAAAATTTGCAATTATAAAATATCTGAAAAGGAATCGTCTGTTACGTATCTGTTAACAGTTTATGGCATTTACCGAACATTTATCCAAAATTGACAGATTATAAGCAATGCAATCGAAAGTTTGAGAAATAACGAGCCATCAAAGATCTGCCACATATCGAGGCTCCATATTTTATGTTAAAAAGATAATATTGTGTATTACATTAATGAATAAAAGATCATGGTGTAAATTTAAGAGATTTGCTCATAATGGAATCACTATTTAAAATGTCTTTCATCACAAAACTTTCGATTCCATCACACTTCAAATTATGTTATTCTTTCAGGTTCGGAGTTTTTCACATTTGAAAAATGATTTTGGAGATGTTGAAACGTTTTACTTAGATTCTAGCTCCAACAGAGCGATTCCTCGAAGATCCAATAGCGATACTAATATCAGAAGTAAGTAGGAAAAAATTACTGAATAAACAGTAATAAATTTTTCAATTTAACTTTTTTTTAAAAAGATTATGAATATACCGCAATTGGACACAATCGTGCGAAACAAAACTGGCATCGATATTTTTTATTTTGACAGCATAAAAAAATGCATGAAACATTAGGAATTGTACATTTTCGTGGTTTTAATTATGTTCTTCGGTCCATCTTGCGAAAGGATTATAAAATAAATGCAGTTTTGTGCTTTGAATTTTTTTCCAGTGATGTATTTTTTTCATTTAGACACATGCACAGTTTTTCGAATACTGTTTCAACATCAAATTATCTCCAAATTTTCAAACAATTACATCCTATTTTGCGGTTTCTCTAGGAAAGAAAGCTTCCATACTTTATAACTAATATTTTGACCCAATAAACTGTATTCAATATCTAAAATGCGATTTTCAGTGGGATTTGATTTGACTTTTTGGCACAAGGGCCATAGCTTTGACCATGTTGCGCCAGAGTAGTTAGAATTATTTCAAGTTAAAAATTTTGAAATTATTTGATACAATTTGTGATAAAAATTTATAGAAGATTTAAAAAAAGATTAAATGTGTGAATAAAAACCAATTGATTTTTAAAAGGGTAAGAGGTTATCATGGGGCGTTTTTCCAAGTAAAGCAGATAAATCAATATTATTAGATTTAAAAAAATGTAAACGCTGTGCATCAAAATTTGGGCATTCAGAAAGCACATGTTGGAGATTTTCAGCCGGAAGAAAAGGCAAATTAACGCATCTCTTTTCATGACTTTTTATACATTTAATCTCATTTCCATTCCATTCATATAAAAATTCACTATAAAATAGATAATATATATAATTGCAATATAAATATATTTAATTTAAGTCTTAATTAGTCTCACAATTTTTTTCTTAATTTAACTAATATTAACTTTATTCTTAAACTAGCCGCCTTTGGCGACCAGCTGGTTCGCCATGAGTAATGTGTTCTAAAATTTCCAATTAAATCATATATTTTTTAGCCAAAATTTGAGAAATAGTTTAAGTTAAAAGATTCAGTGATTAGTAGTTAAAGAGTCGGTAACTTTATTCGGAAAAACTTTTTGAGTTTAATGCTCTAATAATTTATCAATTATGCTTCCAAAATATTAAAAATGTTTTTTTC
Organism: Argiope trifasciata; assembly: GCA_026543055.1. NCBI lineage: Eukaryota > Metazoa > Arthropoda > Arachnida > Araneae > Araneidae > Argiope > Argiope trifasciata. The sequence continues at coordinate 123,630 of JAPMOQ010038358.1, forward strand.
GGTGATGTTGCCAAAATGTTAAATATGTTTTTTAAAGAAAGCGAAAAAGGGAAAAAATTATTTAATTAATGATACAGATATTGCAAACGATTATAGAAATATGCCATTAAGACAGGATTTCAATGCATATCCTGTCTAAATTCGATCAAGTTTACCGTAAATAAAGAAGATTTGTTGAATTAATGATTTAGATATTGCAAACGATTATAGAGACCTTTGCGTTGCATTTATTTTTTTAGAAAATATCACATTTTATATTTATGTTATTTTATCCAGTCACGTGCTGAAAGTTGTATTTCTTAAGATTTGATTTACGATGATAGTTGTTTTTTCATTTGAACTTCCGGCATTGTTTTATTTTATCTAGTCACGTGCTAAAAAAAAACATGGTTAAAATATTTCTTTAAAAATTCGTTAAAAATAGAAGCTTGAGTTATACATTAAAACACTGATACCAATAGAAAGCTAATTTTTTTATCTTTAAATTGATGTTAAAATCATGTTTGTCCGATAATAATTTCGGAAGTTATAGCGGAAAAACGTCAACATTTCGCTTAAATTTTAATTAATTCAAATTCTAATTAAAAATTCGAAGAAAGGGCTCCGAGGTGCATATTCCCGACCTCCAAGGTATACCTGTACCAAATTTGGTAGCTGTAGGTCCAACGGTCTGGCCTGTAGAGCGCCAACACACTCACACACACACACGCACACACACACACACATTGAGCTTTATTATAAGTATAGATATAGATGTATCTTTATTTTCTGATCTCCTTTCTTGTTTAATTAATCCAACAACGAGCTCTACAAAAATGCTGTATCGGCATTTTCTCATGCTTGAGTAAAGGGATAAAATTCCTTAATGATTGCAACATTCTTTTACAGACACCTAAATTTTCTTATCCTAAATCTGCACCTGTAAAAAAAAATTCCCTATCAAAATCTCTTTGTAAAGACCGTTGAAGGGAAAATTTCGGTCTCTCTTGCTCTTGTGTCACGATGTATGTTCACGTACCCCTTATGGCTGGTTGCACACACAGCGCTTTTTTCTGATCGTTTATTTCATAGATTCCAACATAACAACATTAGTGCATTGATTTATACTAGAGCTTACACACTAAGCAGACAAATAAAGATTCGGTCAATCCGCCTTTGATCGGACTCTGTCACTAGCGCTTTTGGATAATCAGATGCATGATCTCAAATCCTTTTTTCCCATTCATTGAATAAATCGAAATAAGTCAATTCCCCCACCCCCTCTTTTCCTCTTCATTCGACGACAATAGAATAGTGATAGAATTTGTACTCTATTCATTTCAAGTTACCCTTAAGCAGTACTTAGTTTAACCACTTAACTGTTTTGCCCGAGTGCCATACGTGCATCGATTTATCAAATTTTCATAGTTGCAGGCAAAAAATAAATTATTCATAATGATTATAATTCAATATTAAAATTACTTCGAATGCATAGATAAATCAAGTACTCAATGGATTTCCATTTGTATCAGCATAAGAAAAATCTCCAAAAATAGAAGGTGTCATCTTATTAGATAGTAAAGAAAATAAAACATTTAAGTGGTTAAACAACATGCTTAAAGTAAATTGATTTATTGATGAAATATGCTGACTCTGACGATGGAGTTGGAATTTAAACGCCGTGTGTGTAAGTATTTGATTTCTGGGAGTGGTCTCGGCAAAATACTGACAGAAGAAAAAAACGCTGTATGTGCAACGAGCCTATCGCATTTTATCGGTACATGTTATACCTCCTGTGGAATTCTCCAGGGTGGAATAAATTAAATTTTAAAAGTTTTAAAAGTTCCTTCTATTCGGCAACGCATCTGCTAAAATATGTTCGAGTATATACATGTATAAAAATAACTTCTGTAGAAATGGATAATAAAAACAGATATTAGATTTTTATACTGTCCCCATGGATATTTTTCTTACAACTCTTCCGTGAACTTTTTATGCTTCTGTTTTGCAAAATTTGCTTAGAATACTGAGAAGGCAAATTTTTAAATGATGATATTATTTCCTGCACCTCTACTCGGTGTTTAAGAGAAAATTCCGTATAAGTTACAAATTAAGGTATCCAACTACATTACAAAAAACTGGTTATCGACACAATGGTCTGATTTTTTTAAAAAAAATTCTTATTATTTCTTGTAGTTCAGACTTTCCTCTTCCCAAAACAGTTTCTTTTCCAAGAAAAGGAAGGCTTGACCTATCATCCAGGATTACAGATTTTTCAGCTAAAATTTGTCTTTCATTTCAATTTTCTCAACTTTTGATTTTCATAAAATTCTCCAGCGTTTACATGGTATCTCAAAACTAACAGAGGTATTTACATAAACATTTCAGCCCGTGTTTTAAATAATACGGAAAATGAAATGAATCAAAGTTTTTATCGTCGGTGAAATACTTTTTTATTTATGGATGTTTTTAGAAAATTAAGTTGAAAATACATCGAAAAAATGTATATATACGCATATTTTTACCCATAACCTCTTTGCATCTCAAAGTTTTTCCTAGATTTTGGTCTATTGCTTTCATCACTACATTCAACAACTTGTGTACAAAGAAAGATTGGCCTGCTGCATTACAATCTTGTGTAGAGTGTTAACCGTTTTGGTTAAATTTCATTCAAATTTATTATACATTTTCCAATTTCTCAAAATATATTTTCAGATTGTTTTTGAATGTATAGCTTTATCATTGACAATACATCTAAAAACCATTAAGAGCTTCTAAAAAATTCAATTTTTCAAATTTTTTCCTTTGAACGTAGACGGATACCTTAAACTGCGAGAACCGAACGAATAATGATGGAACAATAATGCCGTGAAATTTCTATTGTTATAAAAATTATAAATATATTTTTTTTTCTCCAACAGATACATCTCTGAGAATCAAAATACCAGGCGATGGACAGAGATGACCCAGAAGAAGTGGCTCGGCTTGAAACCTTTCAGCGTGTGTATCCTTGCCTGTATGTTAAAGCCTGGAATACAGATACAGTGTGCGCCAGAGGAACCTACTTATTTGAAAGGTCAATAAAAACAAAACTTCAGTTATTGTTTGATTCTTTTTTATTTGAGAACACAATAGCCCAGTTTTTTTTCATATGGTTTTGAAAATGACATCAGTTAAATGGCGAACCCATTGCGCATACACTGATTAAGTCAGTTTTTGAAGTTCGTGTCCACGCTTTGCAGCATATCAATCGGTATGTTGGCAATGGCGTAGCGAATGTTGTTCTTGAGGTGAACTATGGTCCGTGGTCGATCGACATAAACAAGGGATTTCAAAAAGAGCCTCGTGGCTGAAAAAAAACGACCAGGTCTTCAGGCAGGTTGTCAAGCAGCACAGGCAACAAGATCGCGTTCAATTAATTCTTACACAACAGCCGATTTATAGGGATGAAATGGAAGGTCTTGATGGAGAATTCGTCGAAGAGTGGTGTCAGAAATTCCCAGAGCAGCTGTGTGTTTGCGAGCCGAACGCAGAATTGACTGCCTCACTCTCCGACATTTTCTGGAGTTCTGGAGGTCCATTGATGTCCATTTCTGGGTTTAGCGACACTCCCGAAATGAGTTAACCCACGACAAAATCGAATGACTGCCAGGAAAGGGTCTGTGAGAAGGAATTTCAAAACGAGCGCTGAAGGCACGTTGCGTGGCAACAAGTGAGCAACCGTTAGAAAAGGAGCTCTTGACGGCGAAGACCTGTTGTTGTCTAGAGCAGAGCAGGATGGCAACCGACTAGAAAAGTAAAAAAACCTGGAGACTTTTCTCTCCAGTAGCTCTACATATCACCCCTCTACCTACCCAACTCACTATTCGGGAGTTTTTGCAAATAAGTAAGTTTCTCTGGCGCACCTACATATACAGAACTGACTGTCGCAATCACATTTTGTTCAGTATTTCATTTCGATTACTTTGCCTCATTTATTTTGAAATATTATTTGTCATCTAAAAGAATCCTTCATTATTCCATGTATACCGAAAAAGATAATAAATGTTATCATTATTTGTTAATTTTGTTGTTTTTGTATATTCCTTTTTTCTGCATTTCACAATTAGGAGACTTTAATTTATTTGGTAACATTAAGTGCGTAAATCGCATTTGTTTGCCTACAAAGAAAAAGTCATTGTAAAATTTCAAATGTTTATTTCGAACTACTTGCCTATATTTAGGTATAGTTAGTACTTAAGTTTAACTAGTAGTCAGACTATTCTCAATAGTAATCAGATAGTTTAGTTCGTTAAGGCCTTATCACACGACGAAATATCATCCGCACTTTTTCGAGCAAACGACAAACGAAAGTGACGTCATTATCGAAGTTTCATATGATTGGTTGAATTTCGTTTGCAGGCAATATTTCTGTCACTATCGTCAGCATTTTCCAGCTGATTAAAAGAAGTTGATGATGACAAAAACTTGCTTGACCGATTGCTTGAGGATAGAAACGGGAAGTTGCTGGCGATATTTCACCGTATAAGGCCTTCAAACTTCAAAAAAAAAAAAAAAAAAAAAAAAAAAAAAGAGCAAAACTTCAGCGATGTTTAGTCTTAGTCATAATGATTCGTTCTTTTGCGAATAGCCTTCCCTAGCCAGCCAATCAGAGCTAACCAGAACTGAAGTCAGCTGTTTAGTTTTTCACTTTTCACATACACAGTCAAAAGAAAGTAAACACCCATTACTGATATCGAAAAGGTTTTATTTCAAGTATATTTTTGACTTACAATGTAAATTCGATATATGCAATTACTAACTTATTCAAGTAAGATACAACAGCTTGTAAACATTTCTTAAAATCAAAATGCAAAATAATAATATTAATAATAATAAATCAACTAGAAGAGCAAAGCATCAAACTTCCTGCATTAAAAAAGTAAACAGAAAACATTAAGACCGACAAAAATTATGAAAGCTGTTATATTAATATTTTGTCCGTTATCCTTTAAATTTTGCAATTGCCTTTAATTATCTAGGCATTAATGTGACAGGTATTTTGTTAGTACGGGTGGCATTTTTTGCCATTCTTTTCCGTCAAATTGTTTCAACTTTTCTTTAATAAAAAGGGTTCTTTGGAATACATTTTTCTCATGATATAACCACAGATTTT
>JAPMOQ010038358.1:129972-141568 GCA_026543055.1 Argiope trifasciata
GCAAAGGATATAAAGAACCTGGAAAAGAGACTGCCACACAAGGTAAAGTCGCAAGCAGTCGTGGTAAAAGAAGTAAAGATATGGGGAAAAAAGATGCCAAAAACCATCGTAAATCTAATTGTGGCAAAGAATATAAAGAGTCTGGAAAAGAGAACGCCAAAGGTGGTTGTACTTGTCATGAAATTCATCGTGTTATTAGCAAAGCTTCAATCAGACGTTTGGCCAGACGTGCTGGAATTAAACGAATCTCTAATGAAGTTATAGAAGAAGGTCAACATTTTCTCTTGACTTTCATTAGAAATAGCATCCAAGATGCTATAATTTTCACCAAGCTTGCTAACAGGGGAATTGTCACTGCTATGGATATTGTTAATGGATTCAAGTGGCGACGCTATTTGAACCAAATTGCAGCTCGGAATGGCAGGTACATTATTTTTGTCTTTGATAATTTTAACTATAGCATCATCATTCTTGAAAATGATTAGATACTTTAGAGTTAATTGTTATTAAACTGATGGCACTATCAGTAAAATCCTCCATTGCAGAAATTTTATTTAGAATGAAATCTTGTAATTTTTTTATAAGATAATTCTTAGCTGATTTTTTTTCCTTTTGATCTTTTTCAACATCGTATCTTAAAATTAAGAAGAAAAAAAAATCTTTCTCAAATGGTTTGATGCGATACAAAATAATTTCTAGTTCATTCATCACTTGAAATTTTGATATAAAAAATGTTCTTTTTTTGGAATAAAGAATTTGGGCTTTTAGATTTATTTTGCTCTGTCGAATTTTTACTGGCAACCACTTTGCTTGACTTAGATCTCTGTAATATTCAAATATACCATGAGACTAATTTTGCAAAATGCTTCTCCACTTGACACAGAAACCACTAATTTTATTCTTTCGTTTATAGGATGCTTTTGCAGTAAAGTTTTTTTTTTTTTTTTTGACTTTACTGGAAGGATTCCCACCTAGAACGATCATAAAGGTTAAAAGAAGAACAGATTATCAGTCACCACTTATTCAAATACTCTGTCTGCATTTCTATTTGTTTAAAATAAACTCATTATGGTTAAAATTCATTGAATTTAAAAAAATAAAAACATTTTGATAGAAATTTTTTCTTGTTATAAAATATTTTTTTACTTCATTCTGTTATTGTTTGATTTTGTTGTTGTTAAAAATAATCCATTGAAATTACTATTGTAAAAAACTGACTTTTATTTTCTTATCTGCAATTATTTATTAACTCAATGCCAGATTTTCTTTAAGAATTTTTCAAAATTTTAGGAATAAAGCATCAAAAATAGCATAAGATCATCAATAACTTTAAGCTGGTTTAAATTGCACTCATAGGTAAATGATTCCTCGGGAAAACTTTATTTTATTTCTTGCAGTTTGCTACAATATATTTTATTAGATTTAAATCAAAAATAAAGGTAGGTGAGATGCCAAGTCGCCAATAAAGATGGCCGATAAAATAAAGAAACACTTCTATGAAACAGTTATGGTTACCACTTTATGCATTTATGATCTTAACTGATAAGAGTTAGAATTTTGATTTTAATTTGAGATTTATTTAATCTGTTTCTTAGATTTTAATTTTTTTAACCTTTCGGATCACTATCGCTGCTTTATCTTAATTTTGTAGAAGTTTTTCAAACCGGCTGAGTCGGTCTGTTGTGTACTGAGCAAATTTTAGAGCACGCAATGCCTGTCAACTTCTGAAGGCACCGGCCGGAATTTTTTTAACTTAAAAAACATCCTATGGCTTCGCTACTGGCGGGAACGGGAATTTAGTAGCTTCGTTAGCACTTTGAACATAAGGACAGTGTGGATAACAGGAACAGAACATACAAATATCCTTTCCTAATTTCATAGACTCATTCTTTCAACATCATTCTGCAGATTCGAAATACCTTTACCCTACACTCATTCTTGCACAATTGCCTACATAACAAATTATTAATGGAACGAACGTTACTGCAGCACAAGAATTACGAAAACTTCGAAGAATTCCATTGCAGTTGTCTTTTAATGCGAGAACGCAGACAATTTCTTAAATTACGATTTCAGACGATTTTTCAAAGCTCATACTAACAATTGAAAACAAATATTTCCTATTCGTATTCACATTAAAAAATAGAATTGTATTTCTTATTAATTGTAAAAAAAATTCATTTATAGTATAGAACAAAATTAAAATCCTTTATCGATATTTTTAATTTAACATTTTTCGTAAAATAGTTGTAGTTCATGTACAACTCAACTATCGTAAAAAGTACTTAACAGAACAGAATTAGGGTTGCTAGAAGAACGTTCCGTTGGGTTGCCATATTGGCGAGAAACTCGAGGGTACACTTTGCTTCACTTCACCTGAATATATTTTGTATAGGAAGGTATTAACGGAAGAGACCCACTGACCATTTATTTAACCCTTGCACTTCGATGTTTCCTCTCGGGCAATATTATGTCGGTGCATCGTTTTGATGTTTTCACATTTTTTTAATGTTTTCATTGTTAAAAATACGTACAGAGTGGTATGAGGATTAACCCTTAGCACTCCGATGTCTTTTCTCAAGCATCATTCAAGGCAGTGCGTCATTTCATCGTTTTATTTAATTATTTTCTTAGAGTTTGACTGAAAAAAATATGTAGATTAATTTTCCGAAAAAATTCATACATATTAATTTTTCGCAGCAATAAACAAGTCCTCTTGTTCGGCAAATATTTAAGCATCGAATTACTTTTCGGAGCGCTATGGGTTAATTTTTTTTTTTGAAAGCTTGGCGCAGTTATATATGTATTTCTTTTTGGGTGTAATAAACAAGTCCTTGTATTAAGGGAATGATCATGCACCGAATTGTTTTCCCGAGTGAAATGGGTTAAAAACGATTCTAATGAAAGGTTGAATTATTTATTTAAAAAGAGGAGTTTAGTTGAAAGGAGTTACGTTGCAAAAAATTTCTCAAGCAGAGCTTCTACTTTTAGCAGAATATACTTGGCTTCGCTAATTAAAATATGCACAGACTCAAGGATGGTGCATTTCTCTCAGATATATACAGAACAATACTCCATAAACAACTCTATGTATGTATGTAGGTATGTATTATTGGTGGCTGGATTGACAAATTGAAATGACAAACGTAATAAACACCAAATATATATATATATATATATATATATAAAATTATAATGAACTATCAGTAGTACATTTTGTGGCTTTTATTTAAATGGAAAAAGTTTAATCATGCCTCTCAATTTCTTTTTTAATAAGAGCGTCTTATACTATAAATTTGTTCATCTGTAGTGAATCAGTATCATGTACAGTGGGTAAAAAAATGTTTCCCCATGGAAGACTAAAATAAACATAATTTCTATTATTTACTTTTTATCTTTATGAACTACTTATATATGGTTAATATGAGTCTTTAAAAGGGAGTTTCGTAATAATTTGCTGCGTTTTGAAAAAAGTTTTTTTTTTTGCAGTTTTTAAGATAAATGACGAAACATCATGCAAAAAAAAAAAAAAAATTCCTTAACGCAATACGAGTAAATTCTTTCTGGCGTGTTTTACAACTTACACGCAGTAAATATTCTTAGTTTGAAAGTTTGTAAGAGTGAAGAAAACGGTATAGCAACAGTTATTTAATTTCAATCTGTCTCAGATTTTCTTGAAATAGAAAATCACGAAGCCAACGGAGAATCAGAGAATCGGTTGTTAAAAAAATGTATTATCTGCGAAAAAAATCCGTCAGATATCTAATAAATCAAAATCTACAATAGAGGGTATTTGAAAGATACCGGGAACTGCAAAAATTTGAGGATAGAGATAGATTCGGAAGATCTTGCTTGCATAAAAGAAGCGTCGTATGTATTGGCTTGGGGAATAAGTTCGCAGCGTTTTTATCAGACTTTTATTAAAGAAAATCATTATTAATAACAATCGATTAATCGATTATGTATTCTCTGTTGTTTACGACCTCCCCCCTACCTCTTAGGGCCGCGGTGGCCTGGTGGTAAGGTCTCGGCTTCGGAACCGGAGGGTTTCAGGTTCGAGACTCGATTCCACCGAAGATCCGTCGAGTGAGGGGGTCTCTTGCACGTTAAATCTGTCAGGCCAAACGTCCTCCCTCCGGTGTGGTGTGGTGTGGTGTGGAGAGGGGGGTGCCACTTCAGGTGTCGTCCTCGTTACCTGACCGTGGTTCAAAATTACGAGGTCCGTCCCAAAATAGCCCTCATGTTGCTTTAAACGGGACGTTAATGTAACTAAACTAAACATCCCCCCTACCTCTTGACTGATTTGTCGATGCCGTTCTGCCAAAAATCACCCAGTCTGGTTTTTAAGGCCATCTTTATTGTCGAAGGTAACGCCCCTCATACAGTTCGACAAGGAGCGGAAAAGATGGTTATCCGACAGCAAAAGATCTGGGGAATACAGGGGATGCTGAAAGATCTCCATTCAAGCTCATGGAGTGAGACTTTGACGACTTGTGAAACATGGGGCCTGGCATTGCCTACAAGGAGTATCATTTGGCCTCGTCGATGGAGTCTTTTCAGTTGCATGGCCTCTTTCGTGCGGTGTAGCTGGGCTATGTAGAGCCCCTTGGTGACCATGACATTCCTTTCGAGTATTTCCCAGTACACCATGCCCGTCCAGTCCCCTCCCCCAAACGCAGATCATGTTCTTCTTTGGATGGAGGTCAGACTTGCCCATCTACGTGCTGCAGACTTGCTTACGAAACCTTCTTCGTATTCGTTGCAGATGTCCCGTGCTGCTTAAGCAGCTTTTTGGCCTGGATGAAAAACAAAGATGAGCAATTGTCGAAAATGTTGAATTTTACCTTCTGGATATCCCGTTTCTAAGCCTTAAAAGTGATTAAAAATTAAATTACTCAAAAAGACGATTAGCACAGTTTTGTAGAGCAGATGAATACTAAACACTTTGTCAAACAGCAAAAAAAAAAATCGTTGGAAAACAACATAAATATGAAAACGCTACGAACTTATTCCCCAACTTTATAAGATGCAAGATAATCCTGCAGATTATTGCACCACAATTCGCAAATGATTTAATGGTTGATTACAGTCTCACCTCAAATGATGATAAATGTTAATTTATTTTTTCAAAAAAAGTCTATAGTGGACATGTGTCCCGTGGGAAGCCTGTTATAAATCCCTGCAACAGGAAAAAGCGCCTCGAGTTTGGAAATCAGTATATAAGCTAGCCTCTATTTTTTTGAGAATCTTGTCTTTTTTAGTGATGAATCAAAATTTAATAAATGCGAGTCAGATGGTCTGAAGTAAACCAAAGCAGCATACATTAATTAAGAATTTTGTGAAGCATGGTGATTGCGGGAACATGGTATAGGGGTGTATGAGTGCTGTTGGTGTCGGAAATCATGTTTCATAGGAGGAAATATGGATAAATGCAAGTATCTTGACATTTTAAAATAAAATTTTTTAATTGATGCAGAAAAACTATCCCTTGGAATCAGGGCCGGTCATCTGAGGAGGGAAAGGGGGGCGGTGGGTGCTATGCACCCGGGCCCCATGACTGAAGTGGGCCCCAACTGCGATTAAGAATTAAAAAAATTTTCTGAATAACAATATTGTTATACATGCGAATAGTCTACAAGCTTGTTTCCCTTTGGCTGGCTCAGCATCGACTGATGCCTTTATTAGGCAAAGATCGCAGTGATTTCTATAAAATGGCAGGAAAAGTTCATTTATGAATAAGGAAATCCCCTTCAGACATGTTAAGACACAGCACAGCGCCTAAAAATCGAGGCTGAGGCTGGGTTCAAATGGATTTGTAAATCATCAACTATCTACTTTTGTCTATATCTAATATAATGCTTTTTACAGTTCTTTACATTGCCAGTTACTTAAATATAATAAATTCTGAATCCAATTTCAGCATTTATTATTAAAAAATTAAATAAAGGATCTTCAGTCAAGTTTCTGGGTATAATGCTTAAACACATTTGCTGTACTAAGTATTGAAAAAGAAATTGAAAAAATTGTAATTTAACCTGGAGTAATTGTTAACAAAAACAAAATCCACCATTATTATATAAATATGCAAATGTTCAGTGTTGTTTTTTTTACTTTGTTAAAAGTTTAGGGCCCCGAATGATTTCTTGCACCCGGGCCCTTTCATAGAGAAAGCTGCCTCTGCTTGGAATTGTTTACTTTTCAAAGGGAAAACGATCCTAAGCACATCTCTAAGATATGTTTAGTGTTTTTATAGTGTTTAACAACAGCTTCATAGTCCTCCCCAGTATTCTGATTCCATTCCATTCCTATAGAGCATTTATGCAAGGAAATCAGTTGAAAACTTTAAAAAAAACGACACAAATAACAAGGTTGAACTCAAAGGGGTCATTCAAGATATTTCGAGCAATATTTCTCTTGAAACAACAAGACACTTTTTGAGATTATTCCACAATGTTTGAGCGAAGTGATAACGGCCTGTCGATCATTAAAGGCAAATTGGTCAGCAGGAAAAAGGTATTTCATGTACTATGTAAATACTGTATGGAAACTTTTTTGTGGCTTTTTATTTTATTTTTTACGTATTTAATTCCTCGATAGTTTTTCTTTATAATATTCATAAATAATAAATGAAAATGTGTTAAATCAATTTTCATTTTTTTCATTTTTATAATAAAACATTTTGTGCGGAAAAATTAACCTTTCATTAACAGTCTTAGCCGCTTACTGAAACTTTTTTTACCAACTGTATATATCTTTTGTAAGTCAGAGAAAAAATATTTTGATCATTCTTTCGGAATGTGACCACTTTGTGACCACAGTTACTTAATAGACCTCTCAATCATTCGTTTTTTTAAAAAGAAATATTGCCTGGAAGTTAAATTTAAAATATCAATTTAAAGTAAAATTTGAATATTTAATTTAGAATAAGAACAATTTTTAAAAAAGCAATTAAAAAATGCAGTAATGTAAGAATATTCACGAATGCAAATTCAAAAACTATCGAAAATTTACTATAATTAATATTTTTTACAGGCTTTTCCACAAAGCCCTTTAGCAAAAGAATGGGTCTTGTCGAAATACAAGGTGGCCAGAAATAAAACACCCCTACTCTGACCTCCATGGATATCGAACTACTCAGTGTAAAGGCTCAAAATTTTGTACACATACTATTCAAAATATGGGGAAACGGATTTCACGAAAAAAAAATTAGTTCCTGAAATCACCGATAGGTGGCGCTGCACAACTGGAACTATGATCAAAAGACACAAATAATAATAAAAATTAAAATGTTTATGCGGAATGGAATGCTTCCATGCTTCCTTTTTAATTTTTCTGCCCCTTATGGAAAATAAAAATAGTAAAGAAGCTAGAACTCCCGTTGTAACTGCAATTTCATACTGTAACCAGAAAAATTTGCATAAAGCATGGTTAGAAGCCATGTTCTGGGTATAAAAGAAGTTAAAAGGTGGGGAATGTCATTCTTATTAGTGATGGCTGTCACGCTGCCAGAACGCGCTTTGCTTGTGAAGTTGTTTTACGAGAATAAAGGAAATGCTCCAGCAGCACTTCGAGAGTTTCGCCGACTTAAGGATTTGCGTAAGGGACCATTGCTTCCACAAGCTCTCAGGAGAATGATCGCTCGATTCGAGGAAACTGGACATCTTGGAGTTCAGCCTGGTCGAGGACGCAAACCGGTTCGTTCAGATGTCGTTGAAGATGTTGCCACCGGTATTGTTGAACAGTCAATGGATAATGTTTTAGGCTGCAGTAGTGCACGTGCAGTGTCACGACACTTGGGTGTTCCCTATAGCACAGTGTGGAACGTACTCAGAAAAATGGTGCATTGTTTCCCGTACAAAATCCGCCCTAATCAACAATTGCTGGCCACAGACAGGGAGATGCGACTGACCTTTGCATTGACATTTCTTGCTAGAGTTGAAGTGGATGCATCGTGGCCGTGGCAGATTCTGTGGAGCGATGAGGCCCATTTCCACCTCAGTGGAACAGTGAACACCCATAACTGTCGCATATGGGACACGACAAACCCCCGTACCTTCCAAGAGATTCCACTCCACTCACCGCTAAGGGGACACTTAAAAAACCTTGTTTATCGAGAACGTCTGATAACCTTGGCAGATTTGAAAGAGAGTATCAGTCTGCATGTGAGAAGCATCTCAGATGACCAGTTACGATCCGCAGTTGAACAAGCTGTCCACAGACTTCACATTTTACATCTTCAGGAAGGGAACCATATTGAGCAGCATTCCCTGCATCGATAACGTCCTTGTTTCATGTATGCTTGGTACTTTCAAATAAAATGTGTTTAAAACGTGTTTTTGTGTCTTTTCAGCATACGTCCAGTGGTACAGCGCCACCTATCGGTGATTTCTGGAACTAAATTTTTTTTTCGTGAAATCCGTTTCCCCATTTTTTGAATAGTATGTCCACAAATTTTCAAGCCTTTACACTGAGTAGTTCGATATCCAGGGAGGTCAGAGTAGGGGTGTTTTATTTCTGGCCACCCGGTACATGAAGTGAAACTATAAACTGAAACTGTTGTGTTATGAGTATTTTAAAAGAATATCATTCATTTCCATGCATTTGTTTCCACTCAAAACGTATTTAGAAGCTTTTAATTCTTGAAATACTTCATACTTAATGGAGTAAATATCCTAAATTATCAAAACTATTTCTATCAAATTATTGAAATTAAGAAAAGAAACACAGTCCACTTATGATAGAAATGTTTTTTTTAAATTTTAATCAATTATTGTTAATTTTTTCTCTAATTGAAACTTATATTAAAATGTTGAAAATAAACATAGCATTTAACATCGATTTTATACGTAATTTTTATAAACTAATTTTGACATTTATTTTAAAGCTTAAATAGAGTATTAAAACTATTTTTAACGCATTGGTTACTGCATGATTCCTCTGAAAGTCTATAGAAAAAACGTTATGTGGCAGAAACGATCAGCTACACTGTTATCTATCAACATACTTCATTATTCAGATAGAGAATCTCTTTGACTGAGTCGTATAATTAGATTCTATTATACTTACAGTACAGTTTTTGCAATGCATATCAATTTCAACCCAAGTATTTTTTAACTGGTCTTATCGTTAGTAATAGTAGAATAATAATAAGTTTTGAAGAACATGTGTTAAACATCCAATCGTTAAATGATGTTGGAATTTCAAAAGTTTTAAAGAATGGTGGGGTTTCTTTAAATAAAATTTTATACTTTTTTTTTATCTTTATAGAAATTTTTTATTTTAATTTTTACGTTAAACAGAAGTATAAAATAACTATAAATAATAATATAATTTATATAAATATAAAAAAAGATTTTAATCAGATACATATCTTGTTTATTTAAAATGTGGAATATTTTTATAAAAATAAATTGCTTAATATAAATAATAATGATATAATATATAATAATAATAATATAATATATAATAATAATAAAATATATAATAATAATAATATAATATATAATAATAATTTATATGAATATGAAAAAATATGCTCATCAGATACATATTTTATTTCTTTAAAATGTGGATCATCTTTATCAAAAGAAATTGTTTATTAGGGAATACATGAAACCAGCATTTAAGGGTTTATCATACACACAATTGTTGAAGAATGCATGAAAATTGCAGAAACTTCAAAAGTGAGAAAAAGATGATATATATAAACGTCTTTCAAAGAGCACATTCACTCAAGTAAGGCTGAAGTACAAATAATATCACTCCACGATTTGCCAAAGAAGTAAATGAATAAAAAAAAAGAAAAAGAAAAGAATACAATTGGACTACTAGATAAAGAATTGAAGTAATTATTGAAATTAATAATTACTCTACTTTATAAACAACATGCGAAACTTTGAGAGAGAAAATGTGGAAGGCAGATGGTAATATTAAAAGAATGCTGATAATTTAATAAAGTCTTCGGTCAAACATGTGTTCAGAACGCTTAAATACACTTGCTGTATTAAGCATCTAAAAAAATTACAGAAAAATTGTAATTTTTAAGGTAATAATTAATGTAAAAGGTAATAATTAATGTATTAGCAAAAAAGGCACATTAAATAAATATGCATTTATAATATATGTTCCGATTTGCATTTTTTTTTTTTTTTTTTGCGTTACAAAAATTAGGGTTCTTGCATCCAATCGACCACAACAAATACTGTCCATACTGCTAAGTCCAGTGGTGGCGGGGTGGTCGGCTGTATACAAGAAGGGTTCTTGCATCCAGACTTCTTTGAAGGGAAGGCTGACTCTGATATGTTATGTTCCCGCTAAATGTTTTAAAAAAAAATGTTTGTCGTATCCCTTATTGCTTGTGAAACCTTCACCTTCTTCATCTTTATATATGTATATATGCTAACTTCCCATTTTAAAGCAACACTAAGCTGTTCACTTTCTTGTAAAAACATAGAAATTGTGGTATTGCATGTTAAATAGGGATTCTAGTAACAGTTTTTAATAATTAAAGTAATTCAACACATTTTTTGGAATATCGTCATAAAAAAAGTGAGAGAAGAAAAAAAAAGTAGAGCACGCACCGAAAAGAGGTCACTTGCATTGTTTACTATCAATGAATCGCAACAAATGGAAGTTACTATTGTGATCAGTGTTGGCATTGGTTTCCGTAGAAACCAGCTGCTGAACGCAAGCAGCCAGAGATCACAGCTGTCACGAAATATTGGAATCGATCCCCCCCTTTACATCCCTACATTCTTGGACACAGTCCTCTAAATCACTGCAGACAAATACCGAAACAAGAATAAAAACAGCTGAAAGATGCAGTTTCATTTGGCAGAAGAAACCTACATGTTGCATGTAAGTATATAAATACTGACAATCTGCTTTTTCTGTATGATTTAAAATGATAAAGTTGAATGATTATTTTAATGTCAGTGCAAGCTCTCATACCATCCACAAATATTTACATTATTGCTACTTTGTTCAAAGTTTACGCTGGATTTTTTAGCATATTTTTTACTCATAATAGGTGAACTTAATTAATCATTTGAATTCGCCGATAGATGTTCTCCGTTGTCTGTTTATCCGGGAAAAGTCAATGGGATTTTCATTTTGGCCTCAATTTTCAGCGTATTACATTTTTAGGTGTTCAATATTAACAAATTAAAGACTGGAGTCGAAGTACTAACATTTTATTCGCGTTACCTAGCATACTTTCGTCAAGATCCACCACCTTTAATGTGTTAAGCGATTTACCATAAGATTTGATTGCTGGAACCTGTGCCACTTTTCTAAATTTTATTTCTCAAAACTTGATGCAATCCATGTGAACCTGAAAAAAATACCAAAAGTTATATTGATTTAAGGATCTCTGTCAGGAAATGTTCCTTCTAAGGTAACACGCGAGTCATCTTCAAATTAAATTATAATAAAAGAACTAAAACTGGGGTGAATGGATGGTGTTAGAAAAAGTCTCATCAAGCTAAAAAGTCGCTCAGGAGTTGCTACTTGGCAATCTCTGAAATTCTTAAAATTTACAAATCATCAATTACCTTTATTTACAAATCATCAATTACCTTTATTTACAAATCATCAA
>JAPMOQ010038358.1:149507-164634 GCA_026543055.1 Argiope trifasciata
TTTTGTGTACGTAATTGAATGCATACTGAATATAAATTCAATCGTATGTTGAAATTGAATAATTTTTTGTACATGTATTTGCATGCTTTCACATCTAATCATGAATGAATTTCAATAGTAAAATAGAGATAGATGAAATCGAAACTAAAGCTATTTGAGAATGTTTACTGCAGGCTGAACCTTCGCCGGGGAGGCGTGAAGGGCGTCTGCTGACAGTGGCCACGAGGGAAGGCGGAGCAAAGGCGACCCTCCTCTTCAACGACAAGAACCCCCCACCCTTCGAAGACATCCTCAGAGATTTCGGTCACGCCCTAGGTTTGGCTCAGGTCAAAAACATGTCCACTCCCTCTGGGCGCCAGGTAATTTGTTCATGAAGCATTTTCTTTTTTTCTCTTTATTGATATTGTTACGAAACCGTGGTTTTGCTTTCCCCCGCTAATACTGTCATCGTAAGGAAGACACATTTACAGTAGTCTATATTGAATAGTGAATGGGAGTGACGTCAGTGATCCCAGAGTTTAGCGACCATTTGGTGATGCATTTGGCGATTTTGGCGACAAAATGGATAATATCTGAAACATCGGGAATTTTCCTGATCCGTCCATTAGGAGCCGAGGTACGTCTAGAATGATCCTGATTGGTCCAGAAGATGTTATCCCCGCCTCCCGCTGATATATATACAGCTAGCCATCGGGAGTGAGAAACAGAGTTGAATCGAGAATACCTGAACTGAGAGTTTTTGGAAGCTGAACGAAGTAACGAGGTGGTCGACCGAGTCGACCAAAATAGACAGGTCTTGAACTGAGAACTGCTGGATAGCTGTGTGGCTTATTCTGACAAACCCTGTGTCTTAGCGCGTTGTGTCGTGGTAGGGAATGGAGCTGTCCCGAACTGAGGAGTAGTCCCGTTGTGCGAAGTAGTGAGTTGGCAGCGAAGGCAAGAAGAGACAGAGGAGTAGTTTCAGCCTGTTCGAGAAAGACCTACGTAAGCGAAGACAGAGTCCCTTAAAGATTCCCTCTCCTGCTGACTCCTGTCTGGCCGCTTTGTGAGCTGTGGACGTTGTCACTACGGAATTTCTGCCTGAGGACTACTGTTGCTATTGTGGGCTACTATCTGCAGTGTGCTGTCCTGTGTGTTCGTCTTGGCTGCATATAGTTGTTTCCTTACGAAGTTGTGCTTTAAATATTTGTCGTCTGTGTATTGTCCTGTCTTCGTCCTCTAAATAAACGTCGCCTGTGTTGTGTCATCTATTGAAGGACTAATCATTGTGTGAGCTCATCGTCTTGTCATACCATACACACCCGCTATACAGGTAAACGAACCCGACGGATTAGTATAAGAATAGGAAATCCGTAACAATACTCTTTCTAGGTTACGAATACTTTTGGTATTGGGCCTCTTCCGTACAGGACAATTTCTGACGGATCATAAATGACCAATAAAGCTCATTGAAAAAAGGAGTTACAGACTAATTAATCTAGTTTTGCTAAAACCTATTAGCGGCTGACAAGGAAATGTATTAGTATTTGTACTATATTTTAATGCTTAAATGTTAGTAGAAAGCTTCTACCTGTTTGTCTTGTGCTATATTGAAAGCTAGAACTCGCAACTTTGGGGTTCGTAGCAGAGTAACAAGACCACTATACAAAAAAGTACACTCTTGCCCCGAGGTTTTTATAGGGCTCTTGAATTTATTACCACAGGCTGTACGTGTATATGCTGGTGCTATGCAAACTATATCATTGGTCATATATTTACAAAATTTGATTCTTCGCTAAATGAGCAAAATTATATATTGATCTACGAGTTGGAATTAAGCTCACATAAGACAAAATTTCTCTCTGTTTGTCTAATTAATTTTTGAGTTATTATGTTCACATACATACAGGGTGATCAGAGAATAAGCCCTGGTTTCAAAATTAAATATCTTTACAACAAAGATCGATAGAAGTATGCGGAAAACTGTGCATTTATTAGCAAAACTGTAAAAATAGAGTACTAAATTTAGAAAATTTAGTTACAAAAGTCGTTAACAGATGGCGCTCTGAGCTGAAAACTCTTTCTCTGAAAGAAGTCTTATAAAAAATAATAAAGTGATGCGGTCTTTGCAATCAAAATACAATTTTTTCAAAATGTTCACCGTTCGAAACAATGATGTGGCGTTATCGAACTGTGAAATTTGACATCACGTCTTGCAATGTCTCAACGGAAATGGAATCATATGTAACACCAATCAACGATTCAAGATCTTCTAGAGTGGCGGGATTGTTTCTATAGACAGTGTCTTTCAATGCTCCCCACAGAAAGAAGTCGCAAGGAGTCAGATCGGGAGTCATTTTTCATTTTCGACGTCACACTGAAAGCGTCTATGGGCATTGTGATTAAAGCGCCATCTGCTAACGATTTTCGTAACTAAATTTTCTAAACTTTTTTACAGCATTTTTACAGTTTTGCTAATAAACGTACAGTTTGCCGCATCATTCTATCGATCTTTGTTGTAGAGATATTTAATTTTGAAATCAGGGCTTATTCGCCGATCACCTTGTGTGAGCGAATAGATTGACAGAAATTCATCAAGTTTGCAGATTATAATTATAATTCAGATTATAGTGTTTGTTAATAATTATATTGTCACACACACACACATAAATAAAAGATGGAATACGTCTTTTTATAACATTTCATAGAAATCTGCTATTTCTGCCGAAATAGCATATAAAAAATTTCTTCTTTAAATCCGTCCCATTGATGAGTTCATAGAGAGAGATATACATCAACAGTGAATGCAAATTTATGAGAAGGCGGAATTCCAGAATCATTGTTTTCCGAAATAAGGTTGATTGATAAAAAAATTTTAAATTTTTTTAATAATAATAAACAATTTAATAATTTGATAATAAAGTTTTTCTACTTGAGAATGCTACTATTAACGATGAAAATAAGTATTAAAAAAATATAATTGATTACATCAAATATGGGAATCCGTTTTATAGATTTCTTAAAATAATTTTTTCCAGTTATTTTAAATTAAACATGAATTGTTTAACTTTCTTCGGGACGTTCGACATTATTGGAATAATCTATTTTCGTATACGTTTGTGTTTTTGATTTGGAGTCCAGTCGGCAAAATAATTTTGGTGTAAATAGATAATTTTAATTAGTTAATCCATTTATAGTTAATAAAAAAATAAGTTATGGAAAAACTTATTAGTTTAATAAATTAATAAGTTATTGAAACACTTATTAGTTTTATAAAATAATAAGTTGTACATTTTTAAATATGAAATATTTAAACTAATGCCCCATTTTTAAATATGAAATATTTCTTTAAAAAATATATAAAAAATCAGAAATTAAGGATTTGAGCAGGAAAGTGTTAAAATTCTACACTTATCTCAAAGAATAACTGATTTTTTTTCAGGTGCGTAGCATATCTCAGCTGAAAAATGAATTCCAAGACGTCGACACGTTTTTTCTCGACGAAACTGACACGAATGTTGTGGTACCTCAACTTGGTAAGATTTGTCGTATAAAAATATAGATGAAAATGAATGCCTTTCCCCCTTTTTTACAGTTCAATAATTCTGACATTATAAAATGTATGTGGTAATTTACGGTCATTTCACTTCTTTGGTGGTACTCTGTAATGCATGGATGCAGAGATACTATTGCGGATTGTGTACAGATGGCGCTTCCTTCTGCCTTTTACATACTGACTTACCGTCATGAGAAAAACCCTAGTAACCCTAAAGGTGGGTTCACACGAGGCTAACTATTGCCCTCAATCGTTGCCTCTCCGCTGTTGTCCCGGCATTGTCTTCGTGTGTACACTTGAGGCAATGTTTTTCTCGACGGGGCAGTTATTTGCCATTGTCCCGTTGTGATCACGTGATTTTTGAAGTAGTCGTGATCTTCTCTAGTGTGCAATAATGAGCCTCGTGTGAACCCACTTTAAAAGTAGGAGTCAGTCGGCTTAAAAACGGCATGTTCTATTACATTTTATGGGGAAGGAAAGGACTGTTTTTTTTTTCCTGATCCTAAGTTTGTTATTTGACACTATCGTTCGTTTTCATCTTATTCAAAACTCACAAATTCTAGTGTAAAGCAGAGGATGTGGGTATTTAGTTTTAAAATATCAGCTTCTCACTCTTAAAGACACACAAATCTTTATGAAAATATCAAACTTTTTTGTTATTATCCAATGGTTTTTATTTAATTGACGGCAGCCTCATGTCTTAAAGAAAACCAATACAAAAGCAGTTGAAGAAATATCGTTGAAGGCATCTTATGCAAGACATTATTTAAAAGCTTAAATAACAAGGAATTTCTAAGTTTATCTACAATTTAATTTTATTTTATTCGTCAGATAAATATATATGTATAAACACAAGCGAAAAGAATTTCTCGCCTAACGAAGAGCGTTTAGTTCGGCAAATGCTGTGGTCTGCTTTAATGCTTACTTCCCTCCGCTTTCTTAGACCCGTCTACTTACGGCAATCATGTTCAGGGTTTTTCTTGTGACGATAGGACAGTACATATGGCGCTTTCATCTGCTGTTTACGTAGTGTCGGTTAAAAACCTTCCCTGACAAAGAGAATTTAAGCGTGACCGTCGAGAGATAAGGCCTCAGTGCTGCTTCGTGACGTCATTATGACTAGGGTTGGTGTCTACCGATTCGGGAATAGCGAACTATTTATTACATTATAATGTTTTGTCTTCGTTTTAGATGAGGATACTGTCCTACCGTCAGGAGGAAAACCCTGAACATGGTTGTCGTAAGTGGACGAGTCTAAGTAAGGAGGGAAGTAGGGCATTAAAACATACCACAGCATTTGGCGAATTAAACGCTCTTCGTTAGGCTGGAAATTCATTTCACTTACGATCATGCAGATATCCTGTTCAAAACCGATTCCTTTAGCGCCAAATGAAACACATCCCTTTCCTTCACCTCCAAAATGTATAGAATATCTCATTTCCAAGGCGACTGACCCTTAGTTTTAGGGTTATAAGGTTTTTTCTCGTGATGGTAGGTCAGAACATTTCCTTCTATTTTCAAAACTATTTGGGAATTTCATTTTAAGTTCAAAGGGGGGGATCCCCCAATCATGTTTCTTTTTCTTTGATATTAAAAATGCTAACTATATAGAAAAGAAAAAAAACTTATGTTGAACTTTACCAAACATCGGAGTTTTTTCTATAATCAATCTTTAACATTTGCGTTTGTTTAAGGATAAGGAGGTATTTTTAATCTTTTAAAGTAAAAATTTATGATAAAGGTATATCTTTAGAATATAAGTTGCAAATTTTTCAATGCGTTTAAAGAATTTTGCCGGTTTTCTTGAGGGAGAAAGCTAATAAATTTCTTTCGCATCAATTACTTAATTTGAGTACTAAAAAATACTATAAATATTTTTTCTATTTAATCATAAAAATTTTATTTCATTTCAAGTTTATTATCTCTAGATGGGCACGATTTGAGTGGGGGGCATTGAACCCAACAGAGGAAATTTGAAAGGAGTGCCATGAACGTTAAGCTCTGTAAATAGTTTAGATAGCATCTATATACTCTTATCTTTAATGATGATGATGTCGTGTCCGTGTTTCCGTGGAAAGGGGGAACAGTATCTTCTGAGGGTAAGACCCTTGAGCACCAAGAGGGCAGAATTTTGGCTCAAATGACTCACACATTCGCTTCCTCAACCATTTTTTACAGGGGGAGCACATTCATCTCACAGATAGAACACAGAACAAGCATGCCCAAACCGGGACTCGAACCCTTGATGCCCTGATCACGGGGAAGACACGCTACCCCTTTGCCAGCACTTCGGCTGTTATCTTTAATAAATATCTAAAAGGACATCGATTTTGAAATTCATCAAGCACCTCTACTGATTACAGATGCAGAGATAATGTTCACATATGAGTGTTCAGGTGTGAGCTCGAAGCCTTTCCCTGACTACGAAAACATCTCTCTGGTCCTAATTTGGTCCCGGTTTTTAAATTCCGATTGAACTGTCAGCTGCAAGAGTGGTCTAATCGTTGAGTACATGGTATGAGTATTCCGTCCTTCAGAAATAGTGACTGAATATTTAATTTTTAATGATTTGGCGTTGAGAGCGGAAATGCACAATGCATTTTTGGCTCAGTTAAACCAAATCAGCCATTAGTAATGGCCTATTTAATCCAAATCAGCCATTTCAATTCGCACTTTTTGAGATGCAAAAAAGAATACACTCTCTGAAATTTGAAAATAAATCATCATATGACAAATTCGATTAAGGAGAAAAAATTAATGCACAAGCAATGTAACATAAATATATAGAGCAAGTATAACGGTTTTTGCTGAATAAATATTTGTAAGCAGGTCAAGTCTTTGTGCTGATCCTGTATAATAATCAAGCTGATTTTATTTTCTTTTTCTGAGTTTGTTGTTGTTTCATCGAACATCTGCTATCACAAGTATGATTTATTATGAAACAAAAGGCCTTTTAAGATTAAAACAAATTTTAACTTGTGCGCTTTTACAGAATATATTACTCTCAGTTTTCTTTTTGAATCTCGTGTTGATTAAAAAGAGATTCATTATGGACTGATTTTCATAATTTTGAATCTTGATTAGATAGTGAAGAAGACACCTGCGGTGGCAAGCCAAAATCCTTCACCATTGCCATAAGAGGGGTTATATTCTTCACCATCAGATTTAGTGTGCACCAAGTAGTAGTTGGTGGATTTTTAGTAGTTTTTTTTTGTTTGTCTTTTAAATCTAGAACTCTTTGTATCTAACCTTTCTATTAGCCTACTGTGTTTCGAAATTGGTTTTAAAACTTCAATTTATTCTTTAGTTTTAATTGTATTAGCTGAATAGAGAAATTTAAATCAAT
Organism: Argiope trifasciata; assembly: GCA_026543055.1. Lineage (NCBI taxonomy): Eukaryota > Metazoa > Arthropoda > Arachnida > Araneae > Araneidae > Argiope > Argiope trifasciata. The sequence goes on from JAPMOQ010038358.1 coordinate 156,389, forward strand.
TGCACAACAGAAACGATGTATATAGTGTTTCTAGAAGATAGGAAACGTATTTAAAGTGTAGAATCTAATTTATCGAATGATTTAATCCAAACACATCCTAAAGATATCTTTTTCAGAGGAAATATCTACTTATGCTTCGAAATATGCAGCACAACACAGTGCAAGATCAAGGATTTCAAGAGTCGGCACAACTGGGAAGTCACCTCCTCTTGAGATAGAATGGATGTATCCTTTTCTGTTTGGAAGGATTAGATGAAAACCCTTAAAATGCGATATTAATGTGATGCTGCGACTTTATGGCGTTAGAACACGTTGTTACTAATTTTCTAGTGTTGTTGAAATTATACTGGTACATATTTACTTTAATGCCCAATCTTTCTTAGTTACAATTAACTGTGCAAATAAATGTAAATTTTTGTAATAATTATACTTAAATATACAGGGTGTCCCAAATTAAAGTTACTCTATTCAGAGCTACAAACCGCCTTTAACTAATCATTCGAAAATTCTGAAATTTTGGGTAAGCCTTAATAAAGGGATGGGAAAGACATTTTGCTTAAAAAAATTTAGTTCCAAATGTCGCCGCTAGAGGATGTATTCATGTAAAGTGGGTCCGTCCTAGGCTACAGAACATCCCCGCTCTACGCTAGATGTTCCGTTACATTCACCGAAAGTAACGGTATGATGTGGATTTAATGCTTCTTTTATTCTGGAACCAGACTTCTTCGAGGAAAAAACTCCATCAAGTGCAGTGATATGCACTTGTTCCGGCTCTACAATTCACGCCAATATCTTGACTGAACACTTTTTATGCAGGATGGTGCGACTCCACTCTCTGCAAATTGTGTAAAAATATTCTAAAAACATATTTTACTGAAGAAAGAGTAATAAGCCGCCACTTCAACAATGCTTGGCCTACCCGATCCCCAGACCTTAATCCATGCGATTTTTTGCTCTGGGGATATTTGAACGATCTGGTTGGCCATGACAACCCGAGAACGTTGCTTGATCTTAAAGCCAGTATTTGCCGCCAAGTATTCAATATTTCAACGCAGACACTACTCTCTACTGTTGAACATGCCATTTTCAGATTTCAAAGGATAGCTGACAGTGGTGGCCCTCATATCGAGCATGACTTGGATTAATTCCAAGCGAATATGTAATTCTTATAATAAAATAATTGATAATAAGCCCTCTAGGGACGACATTTGGAACTAATTTTTTATGTCTTTTAAATGTCTTTTCCATTCTTTTATTAAGGCGTCCCCAAAATTTCAGAATTTTCGGATGAATAGTTACGGCGTTATGTAGCACTGAATGGGGCAACTTTAATATGGGACACCCTGTATTTGCATCGTTAAATATTGTGATGAAAAGATGTAATACTCTAAAATGCGTGCGTTTGTAAGATGTCATTTCGGGCCGGATACTTTATGCATTATTCTTTAATTCTGAGAGTGAATTCTTCGAAAAGCGTATTTCTTTGCAACGAGAAAACACTCTGAAATGAATGATTTTTTTTCTTAGAATATAGCTTATTAACTCTGAATTCTTAATTCGATGGTGAACGTTTCATTTCAATTTCAGTTCACTGTCTCTTAACTGTCTCATCACTCTTTTTTTTTGTACTATCTTGCTATCATTGCATCTTTCCTTACACAAGATTATTGATTTTCTGATTGTTTTTATATATTCTATTGTCACATGCTTTTTACAAAAATAGTTGATGCCGGAAATCGACAATTTATATTTTTGCAAGGTTTTCATACTATGCACCAACCACCCAATCTTCAATAATGCAGTGAAGAAAATTTACATGTTTATAAATTCTTATTTATTACTGTGGTCGTTTGTGAGATTGTTTCATAGAATAAAAAAAAACTATAAACTTAAATTATTTTACTAAAAATTTTAAAATTTATCAAATTCGCACTTAAATTATTCTTTTTTTTCCTTCCTTTTTATGCAAAATAAATGTAGGAATGGATAGGACAAAATGACCATTCAACCTCATTTAGATCAGTGTCTAGGGTCACTGGTTAAAGAAAAGAAGCTTTTAAATAAAAACAATAAATTTATTTACAGCAAAGAAAATTTTAAAGAAAAAACATTAGCAATTAGGACAGGACAGGCTATTTACAATGGAGATAAAAGTATAACCTTTAGATGACACCAAGAGTGAAGCCTAATCGAATGCCCATGGCAAAAATAAGTGCCACCGTTGTGTATTAAATAATCATAATATGAAACAAATGACCCACTCTCTCTCTGTTTGCCGAGCCAATGCTCACAGATCGCTTGTCTGAAACTTAACGTCACACGTCTTAGACTTTGGATCTATGTTGTTCAGTAGAATCCCTGGTGCCATCTATTACAATAAAATAAAACTAAATGTGGAATGGTAATGGCTGCTAATTAAATCTCTACATAAATGCTGGGTAATTTAATTCTATATTATATGAAAAACGCTTTAAAAAATCCTAGTATAAATGTACAATATAAAATAATTTTAAAAGGCTGTAGGCCGAAAATATCCATCAACATGCAAATTTGTATGTTAAACTCAAGAAAAAATCTTAAGTGTCCCTCTCTTCTAAATTTCTCCGCTCATTATCGTTTTTATAAACAAAAAAAATCTCAGATTAGTGATAAAGAATATTCGAGAAATTGCACAATTCTTCCGACTACAACAAACAACAGAATGACAAGTTCAAACCCGCTATAATTATTGTGTCTTTTTTTTTTAAAGCTGCGTTCCTTATTACGCAATAGAAGTGCCATGAACAGTCAATTTACTTGCATATTTTGTGTACAATTTTTTTTCACTAAATGTTATTGTTATTTAAAGATTCTTAGCAGCTACCAGCTGCTATAGCACTTTGAAGCAGACTCTTTCATTAAAATATTTTCTTTATTGGACACAGACATAAAACATGAAGATAAACATAAAAGACATTGCATCACAGTAACCGTTACAGCAGTTTTTTAAATCATCCTAAATACAGACTCTGTTGAGCTGCATACGTCACTCAGTGCTCAGTCCACTGCAGTTCCTTTTCGAACTTTGATTTGATTGATTGCGCTACAGTTATGAGGGAAATTTCCATCATCACGCAAGGAAAGATGAAATATACTCTTAAATATCAAAATTTCAAATAATTATGAGCAGTTTAAAATACAACTTGTAAACCAAGATTCTTTTCTGTAAAAAAATGTGTATTTATCAAAATAATTGAAGCTGAAATACATTTTTAAAGAATGAGATAAGGCACCGGGAATTATCATTAAAAAACTAAGTGATGAACGCTGTGAATAAAAGATGAAATTTCAACATTTTCATCTCACTGAACAACATTATATCAGTCAATGTATCAAACCGATCAGTTACGTATCTTTAACCATTCAGTCACGGTTATGACGGCAGCCCTCTGTTAGTCCTGGACTACTCCGAGTTGGTGTACGCAGTTGGATCCGCGGTCATTCTGTACAAAAGATCGAACGACCAGCAAAGGCGCTACCTGGACCACACTGAAGACGTTTGCAGGTGAATAAATACGTTTTTTCTTTAAAAGAAATTCTTTTGGTTACAGAATATACAGCCCATTGCTTTAATATTTGTGTTAGTAATATATATGAGCAGTGGTGCTTTTTTATCAATATTTAAAATCGCATATCTATCCCATTATATAAAGTGAAAAATAAGTGAATGACACAAATACAAGGTGAAAATACAAAGCAGATCTAGAATGACAAACTCGTAAACAAAAGAGCTCCGCTAGAAGGTAAATCAAGAATATGGACAGAAACGTACAAAGTTTTTGATAGCTGTAATCCTACATAAAATAAATAATAATAAATAAATAAAAACAGAAGCTGTGCTAGAAGACAGCATCCCAGCCCCTTCTGAATTTCTTCACATATTAGACTTAAAATTAATTTTAATTTCTGTAATGCTTTCTGTTTAGAAACTAAGAGTGTACAAAATACCCCTTTCATTATTTTACTAGAATGGCCATTGAAGATATATTTTGACGACATCTCATGCATTACTCACTTGGTTTAAGAACATACAATAGGTAGCGGAAACCGAAATATCTTCGATAGACCTGCCATCATAATGTTTGTGTTATAGCCTGTTCCCGAAGTTCGACCAGTTCCCTAATTGGCCGGCCAAATTGCGAAACAGCCAATATCGCCTCACAATGATCACCAATATCGCCTCAGCGGCCAATGTCCGATCTTTCCTTGATTTGGGGATTTGGCCAGCCAGTTCACGAAATGGCATAGGGCGATCGGCCAAAGTCAGAAGAAAAAGGTCATGAGCAAATGTTGGGTGTTTGTATATCGTAATGCTAATGAAAATCACTGTTGTAATGTCTTGATCTGGATAGATCAAATAATACTCAAATTTTTTAAGATACGTCTTTATTTTACTGCCCTATATATATTCAAATAACGACTCGTTCTTATCTTGATCAAATCGTTTCTATTTACACCATGAACTAAAAAATTGTTTTTCCACAACAGTCGAAGTTGAAGGTTTTTTCTTGAAGATCAGTTATCCATCAGATCGTAAACACCACACCACTGGGAATTTACAGGTTGGTCAGTCAGCAATCATTTCAGGCGGCGCTCCAAATCTCCCGGACTCGTGGACGTACTCCAGCAGTCTCCCAGAGGCTCTCTCCTTCTTTTTAAAACACTTTGCGTATTTTATCTCAGCGACAGTCTCCGCCTCCTCTTCCTCAGTGGCTATTGATCCTCTCTTCCGTCCAATCATGTCTAGAAAAAGGGCCCTTTCAGTGGCGCCAGTCCATCGTTGGAAGGTAATTAAGGCGCGCCGAAAAATATGGAACATGGGGTTCGCTTACAATAGGGAAATTTGGCATCCAGATGTTAAGGGTGTTCCACTTTCTGTGAAAGCACGATCACTGTCTTCTAGACGAGGAATTTCCACGTGTGTTCTTTCAGCTATAGATGCCTCAGGTCCCGAAAGGAGACCATCTACAACATCTGGCTATCTCAAGGTGTCTAGCAAACACAAAGGCAACACAGCTGGCGGAAATATTTTATCAATAATGGGGACGGGGAATGCTACACAGTATAGCTGCCACAGAGGAATTTTCCGACTAATCCGACCCTCTTAGGTGCCTAGGATCGTCCTTCGGAGCAATGGTCAAGGAGGTACTGTGGCCCTAGGTGAGCTGTAGTCTGAAGGGAGAAGTTTTGGTAAGTAAGGATCTCACAGTACAAGAAACCTTCTGCTCTCTTATGAAAATTTCCTCTCCCTTGGAGAAAATAAGCAATCGCATTATCTACTGAATTAGTTTATTACAAAAAATTATTAGTATCATCACTTGTTACAACAAGGTGAACTTGTGATTCGATACATGATGTCTGATACACTGAAAATATAACACACTGTCCTTGCTACCATATGCATGCCGTCATCACACCGGAATCGACAGCTGCTCCCCCTACCGAGCAGTCTTATTTCAGCACATCGAACACTGGCCAGAGAGTTCCGGGCACTTCGGGAAGTGGCCGGCCAAGTCGCATATACGCTATTCATTTCTAGTACATCGGACGTTGGCCACGCTCCCCGACCATAGGGCTGGGATACTGATAGAGGAAGTGCAACCCTACTTTCATGTAGGACAAGATAAAATCACGTGACCTCAGGACAGAATTTGTGTTAGCTGTAACCACGTTCTTCGTTCCTCTTTATATTTCAATGGCAGATTTTTTCCCGCGTTTAACGGTTGGAATTTAAAGCTTATTTAAGCCGTGGCAAACTATTGCTGTACAATTGGATGCAAAGAAAAAGCGTCTAAAGATAGTCCTTTATCATTTCATAGGTATTTACAGTCAGCATATTCTGTTTATATCCATTTTAAGTCAATTTAAAATTTCGTAACCTTGATCATTCAGTGATTTTGGTGTTATAACTGAATGATATTTCACAGTTTGGTTCAGTTATTGTATTGAATTTATTTAACATGTTATTAAGCTTCATTTAAACTGATGTAACAGCGTTATATTTTGCTACTTGCTTTATTTTAATCTCGAATGTGTTGCATGCGCTTGGCTACAGCCTTGGCGTGATTTTTTCTCGCCATTGCAAGTGTTTACATAAACATTATTGACCGATTACTAATTGTGTGTTCATTTTAATGCAAATAAAGTTCCTTATTATTTCCTTATAAAGTTTATTACTTTGATTTATACTTATCCTTATTACTTATTTCGGTACGCGGCAGTTTTTGAGTATGCCAAAATTTGCGATATGACGCCAAAAAGATGTTTTTACTTCCAGATTTCTCCGAAGTCACATGAGTCTTGTTGGGCACACTTGTTAAGACAGGAAATAAGCGACTAGCTCCCTCCATTTAAATATCAGCTCTATGGTCTGATCAATTTGGGAATTGGTCGAACTTCGGGCTTTGGTCGTAGCATTTGCATTATTCGCCAAAGACTAAATTGTCATTAATGTTTTTTTGAAATAGAATCGTTTTTTCCCCCCGAATCGAAAATGCATTTTATGCTTCGGTGTTTGTCATTTAATTTTCTGTAGAACACCTAATCATGCGAACCGCTTCACATACGAACAGTTTTCGGCATTATTTAGAAATGCTGTATATTTTATAGCTTTCAAATGCTATCGGTAGCAGACACACCAAATTTCATTTAATTGTGACCGTGTGGTTTTTGATTTATTGCATTCATATTCATGCAATTAGACGAAACGGCAGGCTGTCGATCCTTTGACGTATTTAATTCGGAATCTACAATTCTGTTGATAAAGTTAAATATCGAATTTTATTCAACAGCTAATTCTGCCTTTCAGTTATCGCACTCAAATGAACATGAATTTCCACAAAGCCGTTCTGGGAATAGATTTTGTGGACGAAATTCGAAAGATAAATACGGTTTTGGGCAAAATCTGCAAATTAAATTCCTTTTGCCTTGTTCAAAGACAGGCAGTTAAAATTCTTAAATATGTATATACCAGCTAGTACCCGGCACGTTGCTGCCGCAAAAGAAATAATTTTGGAAATATCTTTTGAAATTTAAAATAAATGTCTTGTTCCATTAGGAAGGATAAAAAGAATAATATCGATTTCCAAATAAAATAAGAATAATACTCATTTTATTCGGAAATCAATAGATGCAATGATAATGAAAGATATATAGCGTAGATAATATTCATCTGTTTTATCAACTTTATTATTAACTAGCCGCCTTTGGCGACCAGCTGGTTCGCCATGAGTAAAGCGTTCTAAAATTTTCAATTAAGTCACATATTCATTAGCCTTGAAGTAATTCCAGGCATTGATTGACCTGAAATTAATATTTTCTTTAAGATGATGGACGGAAAGTTCTAAAAGTACACCTTTTCCTAGTAATATTCTTTAATTTTATAAATCAGTCAGTTTTAACCATCGGTTATGCTTCCAAAATATTAAAAAAAATTCGATGATGTTGCCAAAATATTAAATATGTTTTTTTAAAGAAAGTGGGAATGGGAAAAAAGTATTCAACTAATGATACAGATATTGCAAACGATTATAGAAATATGCCATTAAATCGGGATTTCAATGCATATCCTGTCTAAATTCAATCAGGTTTACCGAAAATAAAGAAGATTTATTGAGTTAATAATGTAGATATTGCAAACGATTATAGAATCCTTTGCCTTGTATTTATTTTTTTGAAGATATCACATTTTATATTTATGTTATTTTATCCAGTCACGTGCTGAAAGTTGTATTTCTTTAGATTTTATTTGCGATGAGTTGTTGTTTTTTCATTTGAACTTCCGGCATTGTTTTATTTTATCCGGTCACGTGCTGAAAAAAACATGGTTAAAATATTTCTTTAAAAATTCGTTAAAAATAGAAGCTTTAGTTATACATTAAAACACTGATACCATTAGAAGGCTAATTTTTTAATCATTAAATTGATGTAAAAATCATGTTTATGCGATCATATTTTCGGAAGTTATAGCGGAAAAACGTCGAAATTTCGCTTAAATTTTAATTAATTCAAATTCTGATTAAAAATTCGAAAAACGGGCTCCGAGGTGCACATTCCGGACCTCCAAGGTATACATGTCCCAAATTTGGTAGCTGAAGGTCCAACGGTCTGGCCTATAGAGCGCCAACACACACACACACACGCACACACATGCACACACGCACACACACACACACACACACACACACACACACACACACACACACACA
>JAPMOQ010038358.1:170375-193136 GCA_026543055.1 Argiope trifasciata
ACATATCTCGCCGAGGAGACAATAGATTCTGTAGAAACGCTTAATCCAAATGAAAGGTTTAAATTTTGTAGCTATAGTACGCAGATGTCATGCAAGTCATTCTCAGAAATTACAACTTTATGACAGGCTATGCTAGAAAGCCTTGGAGAGATAAACTCGGGGGGTTTTAAATTTTAATTAAATTTTTGCTTTTTTCGCAGTAACTTCCAAAAAATGTTTATTTGTAGTACAAATAATTTTGCATCATCTTAATTTTTAAAAATTATCTTTTCAGCTATATGAACGATTTTAAAGTACAAGGTGGCCAGAAATAAAACACCCCTACTCTGACCTCCATGGATATCGAACTACTCAGTGTAAAGGCTCAAAATTTTGTACACATACTATTCAAAATATGGGGAAACGGATTTCACGAAAAAAAAATTAGTTCCTGAAATCCCCGATAGGTGGCGCTGCACAACTGGAACTATGATCAAAAGACACAAATAATAATAAAAATTAAAATGTTTATGCGGAATGGAATGCTTCCATGCTTCCTTTTTAATTTTTCTGCCCCTTATGGAAAATAAAAATAGTAAAGAAGCTAGAACTCCCGTTGTAACTGCAATTTCATACTGTAACCAGAAAAATTTGCATAAAGCATGGTTAGAAGCCATGTTCTGGGTATAAAAGAAGTTAAAAGGTGGGGAATGTCATTCTTATTAGTGATGGCTGTCACGCTGCCAGAACGCGCTTTGCTTGTGAAGTTGTTTTACGAGAATAAAGGAAATGCTCCAGCAGCACTTCGAGAGTTTCGCCGACTTAAGGATTTGCGTAAGGGACCATTGCTTCCACAAGCTCTCAGGAGAATGATCGCTTGATTCGAGGAAACTGGACATCTTGGAGTTCAGCCTGGTCGAGGACGCAAACCGGTTCGTTCAGATGTCGTTGAAGATGTTGCCACCGGTATTGTTGAACAGTCAATGGATAATGTTTTAGGCTGCAGTAGTGCACGTGCAGTGTCACGACACTTGGGTGTTCCCTATAGCACAGTGTGGAACGTACTCAGAAAAATGGTGCATTGTTTTCCGTACAAAATCCGCCCTAATCAACAATTGCTGGCCACAGACAGGGAGATGCGACTGACCTTTGCATTGACATTTCTTGCTAGAGTTGAAGTGGATGCATCGTGGCCGTGGCAGATTCTGTGGAGCGATGAGGCCCATTTCCACCTCAGTGGAACAGTGAACACCCATAACTGTCGCATATGGGACACGACAAACCCCCGTACCTTCCAAGAGATTCCACTCCACTCACCGAAAGTTACAGTCTGGTGTGGATTCACAGCCACATTCATCCTTGGACCGTTCTTTTTCGAAGAGGTTACTTCCAATGGCCTTGAGACATGTACCGTGACGGCCAACAGGTACAAAAGGATGCTCGAAACATTTGTTGTACCCCATTTGCAGCAGCGCCAATGCCTTGACACCATTACTTTTATGCAAGATGGAGCACCTCCACACATTGGACTCCCTGTGCAACAGTTTCTTCGCCAACATTTCACCACTGACAGAATAATCAGTCGCGCGTTTCCGACAACTTGGCCATCTCGTTCACCGGATCTTAATCCGTGTGATTTTTGGCTTTGGGGACACTTAAAAAACCTTGTTTATCGAGAACGTCTGATAACCTTGGCAGATTTGAAAGAGAGTATCAGTCTGCATGTGAGAAGCATCTCAGATGACCAGTTACGATCCGCAGTTGAACAAGCTGTCCACAGACTTCACATTTTACATCTTCAGGAAGGGAACCATATTGAGCAGCATTCCCTGCATCGATAACGTCCTTGTTTCATGTATGCTTGGTACTTTCAAATAAAATGTGTTTAAAACGTGTTTTTGTGTCTTTTCAGCATACGTCCAGTGGTACAGCGCCACCTATCGGTGATTTCTGGAACTAAATTTTTTTTTCGTGAAATCCGTTTCCCCATTTTTTGAATAGTATGTCCACAAATTTTCAAGCCTTTACACTGAGTAGTTCGATATCCAGGGAGGTCAGAGTAGGGGTGTTTTATTTCTGGCCACCCGGTATAAATATATTTTCTACACTGATGGAAAAAAAAATCCCTATACCAAGAAAAAATTATTGTACAGTAATGAAATTTTAGGAATACATTTGTCTAGGTAACATATTTAATTGATTAAAGTTTCAAGATCACAGGTAGAGCCATTGGCGAGAAGAGCCATTTCAAATGTGAAATGTCGGTTCATTAGTAACCGGTGTAACCGCCAGAATTTTGAATGCAAGCATGCAAACGTGCATGCATTGTGCCGTACAGGTGTCGGATATCAGTTTGTGGGATGGAGTTCCATGCCTATTGCACCTGGGCGGTCAATGCAGGGACGGTTAATGCTGGTTGTGGATGACGCTGGAGTTGTCGTCCAATGATGTCCCATACGTGCTCGATTGGAGAAAGATCTGGTGATCTAGCAGGCCAAGGCAACATGTCGACACTCTGTAGAGCATGTTGGGTTACAACAGCGGTATGAGGGCGAGCGTTATCCTGTTGGAAAACAACCCCTTGAATGCTGTTCATGAATGGCAGCACAACAGGTTGTATCACTAGACTGACGTACAAATTTGCAGTCAGGGTGCGTGGGATAACCACGAGAGTGGTCCTGCTGTCATACGAAATTGCTGCCCAAACCATAACTCCAGGAGTAGGCCCTGTGTGTCTAGGCCGCAGACGGGTCACTAGCAGGCGTTCACCTGGCTTCCTTCTAACCAACAAACGGCTATCACTGCTACCAAGGCAGAACCGGCTTTCATCAGAAAACACAACAGATCTCCATTCCGTTCTCCAATGAGCTCTAGCTTGACACCACTCACTTTGTAAACGGCAGTGGCTTGGAGTCAGTAGAATGCACTGTACAGGGCGTCTGTCTCGGAGCTGTCCTTGAAGTAACCGATTTGTAACAGTTCGTTGTGTCACTGTGGTACCAACTGCAGCTCGAATTTCAGCTGCAGACGCAGTACGATTAGCCACAGCCATACGCCGAATACGACGGTCTTCCCTCTCAGTAGTACCACGTGGCCGCCCGGAATCTGGTCTTCTTGAGGCAGTACCTTCCCTTGACCACTGCCGCCAACACATTCCTGGATTGGTGGATACATTCCTGCCAAGTCTTTCAGCAATATCGCGGAAAGAAAACCCACTTTCTCGTAGCCCTACAACACGACCTCGTTCAAACTCAGTGAGCTGTTGATAATGGCTTCTTCGTCTTCTCAGAGGCATCCTTGACTAACATTAACCCACTACATCAAATCTCAACTGTAAATAACGATCATGAACCTTACAGCGCTTATTTAAAGCAAACCTCATTTGCATGTTCATAGTGTCGCTACTAGCGTCACACTTACGCGCGTAGCTCGAAATTTGAATCGACGTCATCTTTCAGATGTATAAACACGCCTACCAAATTTCGCTTATCTAGCACAGCTCCTTCCTAGTGTTGGGATTTTTTTTCCATCAGTGTATGTTTAATCCATATTAAAAGAAAATATTTAAAGCACATTTTCAAAAATTAAACTTGAGAATTCTGAACGAATATGAAACGAATCGCGAGATACAATAAATAGTTTCTTTCATTACCATTCTGAAAGAACAACATGTCTTACAATTCCAATAGAACACACAAATCTAATATATAGTAATGATATTTATTTGTTCCTATTTTATACACAGCCGTACCTTTCATCCGATTTCAATAAAACATTGCCAAATGATTGCACTTAATTTTTTTTTTTTTTTTAAAATAGGAACAACAACGCGCCGGGTACCAGCTAGTATTCAATAATAACAACTAATGTTTGCTAAGACTTATAAATCTTTTTCCCCGCAGCCTCTCAGCTCACCCTTCAAGAAAAATGATTGCTTCCGGCCAGGTTTCTTCTGAATATCAGGTAAAATCGCAAATCTTTACAACTGCTTTCAGTAACAGTGATTATCTTTTAGCCTTTGTTCTAACACAGTTTTAAAATTTCGTTTCTTATCTTCCATTTATTGACAGCAGCTATAATTCACCGACCTCTTTTTTCCAGGAAGCGTCAGTACACATCTGGCTGATAGAGTCCTTGCAAACGGTCGCAGTCGTGGATCAGCTGCTGGGAAATCCGGTCTCAGTTGCGTTTTCGGCGCACGTAAGTTCAGTCATTGGTGTCTCTTTCATGATGGTCATGATGTTTAAATCTCATTTTTACACAAAAAGTTTTTAGAATTGGTTTGGGACTACACAACTATACTACTTTATTTTTAAATGATCTAATCTTGTGATGTCATCAATTTTGATAAGAGCAATTTGGCTAAATTTGTCTTTTAAATTTTTTTTATATTAATAACATCACAGTCGGACAATAAACACAAACATAAAGCATTTACAAACATAAAACAAGAAGAAATTCATACATTACACTACTTAAACTTCATTTTCATAATCATCATTTAAGTCCATGTGCACACTGACATCAGGCATCAATGCCTTTCACTTCAACACCATAACCCTACACACCACATTCTCCCTCAAATCTCGCCGTCTTGCCGACTCGCTATCCACACTGCAGCCAAATTCCCTGTGACGTCACCATAATGTTAATCACAGTCAATATAGGGGCGTCCTCTATCGGCTGTGATGGCAGATACTGGATCAATTCGTTACAATCTGTTATTCTTTGCCAAAGAATTAATCCTTTATATTTAAGGTGTACATATACACTAGAAGATTTTTACGGTCTCAGTTGCGTTTTCGGCGCACGCAAGCTCAGTCATTGGTGCTTCTTTCATGACCCTCCTGATTTTTAAATCTCATTTTGATACAAAAGTTTTAGGTGTAATTAATTTTATTAAAATGAATTTCATCTTTTTATAACTGATTTTCAGGATTTCGTTCTGCTCACTGTCGAAGTCGGGACTGAAGAAAACCATTTATCATTTTGGGACTGGGAAGGCGATGCTCTTCTGGGTCGAGTTCAGGTAAGTTGGCGTTCAAATTAGAAAGGGATTAAAGTCGCACTTGAACCAGGTCTGAATCAAGAGTCACAAAAGAACAGGTCTACACCTCCTGTTCTTTTCTAACTCTAATGAGTGTTTTCTAAACTAAACAAAAGGCATCCGCAAGGTAACTTTACAATTTCGAGCGAATAAAATCGTATCTCTTCTCTGTTTTATTTTATATTAACACACTCTCGCGTTTTTCGTGCTTCATAATATTGCCGCATAAAAACAGTTTGCCATGAGCTCGGCGGCCGAATGGTCAAAGCACGAGATCCAAATCCAGAGTTCACGGGTTCGATTCTCGCCATGGCTGTTGTATCCAAAGCATGGATTTTTAGTTTGTTTCCTTATGTTCTCTAACATTCTAGACCCTTCTTTTGTTATGTAAATGAGTCGTTTCTCGAATATTCTGTTCATGTATAAAAGCTGTTACCCACTCGTCGTGGGCAACTTCTTGACCTTGTAAAATGACAAGCCGCTACTTCCCTTCAATAAACTTGTTTGTTAGTTGAAAGCTGACGGCGTGTTTATTTGAATCTTCGTGACAATATAATCTTATTCGGAATTCTGTCCTCGTCTCGACCAAAGAGCGCAGTGTTGGCAAATGGCAGTTGAGGCACGTTAAATAGGTCCACCGAGTTCCCATCACACATGATACCTCTGGAGGTACTGAATCAGGGATGAGTCGGTCTCTGATCTGGATCTCAATTCTGACTTGCGGACGGATGAACGAGTTCGACAGCCACATAAAAAGGGTCGTCCTGAACGGTGCTCGTGAACAACGAAAGGCGCACACCTCTGCCTTCATTCGAAAGAGTTCCGCTCATTCGGGCTTGGTATGACCAAGTGGTATTAGACACACCTACCATCATTTATTTAATTTAGACCAAGTTAACAGTACTAAATAATATGTATGCCTATTACTAATGATTTACAAATTAGCCATTTAGCACGAATTTGAATGCGTGTCCTGTATAAATTCCATCATGTCAACCGTAAATAAAGAGGATTTCTGGAATTAGTGATATAGCCTTTGGCGTCCAGATGGTTCGCCAATCTTGCTGAGTTTAAAAGTATCAGTTAAATACTTTATGTGATTTGTCATTGTCAATTAAACACTGAACGACAATTTTGGATATTGCTATTCTCTGACCCGGTACAGGATCCTATAAATTTAATTTTTAACTTTACACTCAAGAAGACAAATGGACAAACAGACAGACTTTCCATTGAAGGATTTTATCTGAAATGCAGTAGAAATTTGCTGATTTCGGTGAAAAAATGAACCTACGCTCGAACTCCGTTGCCAATGTGGCGACCAACCGATAGTCAGACAGACATGTAGAAATATATATTTTTGAATCATGGACGTCAGGAACGCGGAAAAATCATAAACGAATTTTTCGATGAATGCAGTATTTACTCTCTGCACGTTTCGTATATGTGAACAATTATGAGGTATTTTACGTAAATAACTCTAATAGTTCTTGAGATATCATGTTAACGGTACAGAATTTTGATGAAAGTTAAAGTTTTGTGTGAATTGAAGACAAATTTTAGCTGAAAATTATGATTTGTTTAAAATTCTCTTGTAAGACTGGTCATGCCTTCTTTTCCTAGAAAAGATAAACTTTTTTGAAAAGTGAACTACAAGAAATAATAATTCCTCAATGTGGTCGATAACCAGTGTATTAAAAGGTAAACATTAAACAGGTAACTGATAAATTGTTTCATATTTCATATTTATGCAATTTACAGAATCGTTTTCCAAATTTGAGATCACACTGTGTCTATGTGCTGCCTGCTACTGCTCATGAACTAATGAAATCTGTATAACGTTTTATTGAAAAAAAAAGAAAGAAACAATGTTGAGCACATATTAAAAGATACTACATAAATGTGGGAATTTATAATTTCGTTTTGGCAATGCAATTCGTATCATCCACAAAATAAATGTATCGGTTAATGGTATCCAAACAGCGTTAAAAACACTGTTTATCGACCACATTGGTGAATTATTATTTCTTGTAATTCACTTTTCAAAAAGTTTATCTTTTCTAGGAAAAGGAAGGCATGACCAGTCTTACAAGAGAATTTTAAACAAATCATATTTTTCAGCTAAAATTTGTCTTCAACTTTCTCAAAACTTTAATTTTCATAAAAATTCTCTACCTGTTATGTAAAGATTCTTAGCAGCTACCAGTTGCTCTAGCACTTTGAAGCAGACACTTCCATTAAAATATTTTCTTTATTGGACACAGACATAAAATATGAAGATAAACATAAAGGACACTACATCATAGTAACCGTTACAGCTATTTCCAAATCATCTCTAAATACAAACTCTGTCGAACAGCATATGTCTTTCAGTGCTCAGTTCACTGCAGTTCCTTTTCGCACTTTGACTTGATTGATTGCGCAACACTACCGTTAACATGATATTTCAAGAACTATTAAAGTTATTTACATAAAACTTTCAGCGTGTGTCACAATTAGTGCATATATACTTTGTAGTGTACAAATGTGCATCTCGAGGCAATTTTTAAAAATATTTAATTAAAATTTCACTTTGTTAAAAATAAAATGAAATTTTGGCCTTTTTCTGTGAGAACAGGAAAATATTCTAGTATAAAAATAATTATTTCACTATCTTTAAAAAAAAAACTATTTTTCTATGATACCCTATCATTTTGTTATAAATTATATTTTAAAACTTTAAAAAATAATATATTTTCTGACAGTTTCTTTCAATTAAAATATAAAAAAATCTAACCTAGATGGGCACGCTCTGTCTGCAAGAAAAAATTACATTTTACCAACATGTTGCCACCACGTTCATAAAATCTCAAAATAAAGGAGAAAATTAAATCGTACAGCAAGCCTTTCAGGCAGTAAATAAATATAAAGTGATATTTTCTGAAAAAAATAAGTAATTAAAGGAGTCGAGGGAGTTTTAAAATATCCATATATTGATTCAATCATTATCTGTTATTTTAGGCACACATAGTTAAATATACCGGATATCCATTCTAATTGCGTTCCAACTCATAACTTCTGAACAGTTAATATTGAGCATATGTATCAAGGAGAAAAAGGGTCTCATTGTATTAAAGATTAACATTTTATGCAATATGAATCAATAAAAGTTCTGATGAATTCAGAATAAATACATTTTTCAGATCTTCTATCCAATGAGACAACTAATTTGGAGGTATTAACATCTTAAATAGAAAGGAAATTTTCACTGTATTGTGAGTAAAAATGATTGAGTTATGAAAATTTAAATATCACTATTCTAAAAAAACGCGCGTTTTTAGATTTCTCCATATATTATCTAGATGAAGCCAGTCAATGGCCATGATTGACCTAAATCAGTGTTTCTCAACCTTTTAGTATTCATGGCCTAGTTTTCAATCAATTTTCATCGCGCCCCCCCCCTTCCCAACCGCATACAATAAAATGTATACAATAATAATGTATTTTGAATATTTTGGCGCTAAACCTACACTACAACCTTAATTTTAAACTTTACAAATTACCGAGAATACGGAAATTTATTGACATTTTGTAACAACGATCCTCAGCATTGAAAAAACAAGAATCCTATGCCTTTTATTGCTCTTGCGTCCCGACATGTCGGGCATTCTCACAGTTTCGCTAGAAGTTTCGATTTGTCTGGTCAGCTTCAAACCTTAGTTAAGAGCGTGCGCGGATGTGAACAAACATTTTCTCAAAAGAAGGAGAAAGTTCTGTGACGCCAATTTTAATTCCAGACAATCTCATTCGAGTCGATCCTTCTATCGCTATTGAATCTATTCTGAATGTGTATTTTATATATATTTTCGTGTAATTGCAAATCACGTATTAAATATTCACGTCAGCAGACTTATACAGAATCATGGATAAATTTTAAAGTGGGCGTAAGCGATCATTAGACGATAGACAAGCATCAACAAGTACACAGACGAGCGTGGTTCCGAAAATAAAATAAAGAAAATATTCTCACGAATACTTAAATTTTGGATTCATTAGTACTGAAGTAAACGAAGAAGAAAGGCCCCTGTGTATCATTTGCTCAAAACTGTTGGCGGCAGACAGCATGAAACCTAATAAACTTAAACAACATTTGGAAACGCTTCATAGTGAGTAAGTAAACAAACCCAGAGAATTCTTCGAATTAAAATTAAAATCATATGAAAAGCAAAAATCATTGTTTAAAAAAACTTTGTCTGTGAATGAAAAAGCTTTAATTGCCTCTTACAGAGTTTCATATAAAATAGCCAGATGTAAAACGCCTCACACCATTGGTGAAGAACTTATTTTGCCATCCGCAATTGAGATTGTAGAAATTATGCTTGGAGATAATTTTGCAAAACAATTGCAGTCCATACCTCTTTCAAATGATACTGTTCCCGTCGAATTGCTGATATAGCTGAAAATGTAGAGTGTCAGCTTTTGTCGAAGTTACGTGACAAATTGTTTTCAATACAACTCGATGAGGTAACAGATAGTAATAAAGATACTCATTTCATTGCCTATGTTGGATTTTATGATGATTTGTCAGTAGTAGAATTACTTTTCTGCAAACCAATAGAACTCAAAACAACAGCACTCACATTATTTGCTATCTTAAAGGATTTTATGAACGAGGCAAACATAGAATAGAAAAATTGCGTCGGAATATGCATTGATGGTGCTCGTTCTATGTCCGGAAGATTCCAAAGTATTCAAGCACTAGTGAAAAAAGTGAACTCAGTGAGTCTGGACACATTGCATGATCCACAAAGAAGCTTTAGCTTCCAAAGAAATGAGTCCTGGTTTGAATATTGTGTTAACTACGGTTGTAACCGTAGTAAATTATATAAAAATGAGATTCCTGAAATCAAGAGTCTTTTTCGCACTTTGTAAAAACATGGGTGTAGTGTATTCAGCGTTACTATTTTATTGCGAGGGAAGATGGTTATTACGAGAGAAATTTTTGCAACGTGTTTATGAATTAAGAGAAGAAATCGCAGTTTTCCTAGAAGAGGAAAACAGACATGAAGCTGAGAATTTTTGCAATAGTTTATTTGTGATGAAATTGTGCTACATGGTCGACATATTCGAGAAATTCAATAACTTGAATCTTCAACTGCAAGGAGCAAATACACATATATTGGATACGATAGATAAAGTTAATGTTTTTTTTAGAAAATTGGAATTGAGGAGCAGAAATTTAAAACAAGAAAACTTAACAATGTTTGCAAATTTGAATGATTGTATTAAAACTTACAAGGCTGAAGAACAACATGTAAAAGAAGAAACCTTCATAGACTTCACGGCAAGCGGCGAAACCAAAAGATAATTTAATAATAAATCACTCTTTGAATTTTGGGCAGAAGGGGATAATGAGTTTGTTTCACTAAAAACAAGGGCATTTCGCATTTTACTACCATTTTCAACACCTTACCTATGTGAAACTGGAATTTCTGCGGTATCTTCTTTGAAGACAAAGTATAGATCTCAGCTAAATATAGAAAAAGAACTGAGTTTGTCTATTTCTAATATTAAACCCTCCTTCAAAAAATTTGCTCTGCAAGACAAGCCCAAGGAAGGCACTAATAATTATTAAATTTGTTTTTAATTTAGTAAGTTGTTTTAATTTAATAAGTTAATTATTAAACATATGGAAATGTATTTTGTTTTGTATGTGTGTGTGTTCTTTCCTTTCAGTCACTTAATCAATTTTTTTAAATACATTTTCTCTTGGATATGTTCGCGCCCCCCCCATAAATGTGCTCGCGCCCCCCTAGGGGGGCGCGCCTCACAGGTTGAGAATCACTGACCTAAATAATAAATTTTTTTACCATTTTTAAATAATAATATTCAAAGCCTTATAAATCGGTCAGATTTAACAGCAGAAAAGTGAAACATTAAATTTTCAAGACTACTTTACTGAATATGATTAACAAGAACGGAGGACTGCATACAATTTACACCGTATTATCATTTTCAATAGTCATTTATCGATGACATAAAATAAAATATTGCTTGGATCATTTAAATTCCTTTTCTAACTGTAAAACTAAATACGATTGTTTTGATGAATTAGAAAAATTATTATTGAATAATTCCTTAGGATAATGCATAAATTATAAAAAAGCATTCTGTAGAGTGCATAAGGTTTCAACACTTAAGGATTCGATTTATACACATAGTTTTTTTTAATGTTTGATTTCAGCAAAATAGATTTTGTATTGAACTTTTATCACTTTGGCTTCTACTTTAAGCTAAAATTTTGCGGGAACTGACACACCTACAAAACAAGAGACAATAATACTGAACAGCATAACGTATGATTTCTATAATTATGTGAATTATATGACTTATCAAAATTTGTAGTTTAAGACATTCGACTACGTTAAAAATACTGGTTATCGATCACATTGTTTTTTTTTTTTTTTTTTTTTGTTATTTCTTATAGTTCAGACTTTCCTCTTTCCAAAACAGTTTATCTTTTCTAGGAAAAGGAAGGCCTGACCTATCATCTAGGAGTATTTTAAGCAAAACATATTTTTCAGCTAAAATTTGCCTTTAACTTCACCTTTCTCAAAACTTCATTTCCCATAAAAATTCTCCACCATTAATAAGATATCTTAAAAACTAATAGAGATATTTACTTAAAAATCGCTGCATGTGTTTCGAATAATATGGGCAGTGAAATGAACCAAAAGTTTTACTGTTGGCAAAATTACTTTTTTTCATTTATAAGTGTTTTTTAGAAAAATGAAGTTGTGAATTTATGGAAAAAAGTGCATATATCTCAATATTTCTACCCATAACTTCTTTGCATCTAAAACCTTTTTTGGGGATTTTGGTTCAATTCATTCAACATTATATTCTATAACTTGTGTACAAAGAGAAACAGGATTGCTGCATTACCATTTTCTGTAGAGTGTTAATCGTTTTGGTTCAATCTCGTTAGAATGTACTAGACATTTTCCTATTTCTCAAAATATATTATATTTTCGAATAATTTTGCTGTATTTATAGTATTTTGTATTGCAATTAACAATACATCTAGAAACCATAGTATTAATTAGTTTTAAAAAAATTCAATTTTTCAAAAATTTTCCTCCGAACGTAATCGGATACCTTAATAGTAATTAGCTGAAAAAGCTACTAAGAGAACACGTTATATTTTATCTAGCTGTGTGCGTAGTGTTTCAGATAATTGATGCTTATTTGCAGCTGAATGAGGAGCATCTGGTCGGAGGGGAATTCCATCCGCAAGAGGCAGATCTGGCAGTGACATTTGGGAGGCACCATTTGGCATTCTGGAGGAGAAAGAAAGACGGGTTCTTGAGTCGGACAGACGCCCTGGCACCAGTAAGTATACAGAACTTCACATTCATAAAAATGTTTCATCGATCCCTCGTAGCCCTGACTTCTCTCTGCACCAAACAAAATTTTGATCCACACTACGTTTCGATAAGCACGAAGGATTAAAGCATTCTCCCGACTATGTTTTAATAACTATGGTCAGTTAATTACCCCGGATGACGGAGTAGGGAGCTTGAGATCGAAGTTCCCTAATCAAAGCACTGGTGTCATTCATAGAGCTGATATATAAATGGAGGGAGCTAGTCGCTTGTTTCCTGTCTAAACAATTGTACCCAACATGAGTCACATGACTTGGGGGAAATAGGAGAGCAACAACATCTTTTTTGGCGCCATATCGCAAATTCTGGCATACTCAGAAACTGCCGCGCAACATTTTGCGTCCCAGTATTTGATCCGGTCGGTTTCCATTTCCGGTAAACACTTCCTAAAAAGTTTTATTTTCTTTGAAAACCAAGCAAACTGGTTTCTTTGCATAAAAATAAACACACAATTATTAATTGGTCAATAATGTTTATTTAAACACTTATATTGGCTAGAAAAAAATCACGCCAAACTTGAGCCAAGCGCTTGCTTCACATTCGAGATTAAAATAAAGCAAGTAGAAAAATATAATGTAGTTACATCAGTTTAAACGAAGCTTAGTAACATGTTAAATAAATTCAATACAATAGCTGAACCAAACTGTGAAATATTAATCAGTTATAACACCAAAATCACTGAATGATCGAGGTTACGAAATTTTAAATTGACTTAAAATGGATATAAACAGAATAAGTTTATTGTAAATACTTGTGAAATGATACAGGACTATCCTTAGAAGCTTTTTCTTTGTATCCAATTGCACAGCAATAGTTAACCATGGCTTAAATAAGATTTAAAATCTAACAGTTAAAAGCGGGAAAAAATCTGCCATTGAAATATAATGCGGAACGGAGAATGCGGTTACAGCAAACACAAATTTTGTCCCAAAGTCACGTGATTTTATCTTGTCCTACACCAAAGTAGGGTTGCACTCCCTCTATCAGTATTCCAGCTCTATGGTGTCATTCCTTTTTGATTTGCAGGAAGCCAATTCTAATAACCATATTGTCTATTCACCACAAGTTGGCACTTGGCTCCGCCCTCGTCACGTGGGATCAGACGATACTATTTCTATGATTTCGGTAGGAGAAAGTGATCAGCGCCAAGAAAGGTTGCCAATTGGCGATCGTTAGTTTTTACCCCTTTTTTACAGTATCATTTCAGTGAGACTAATGACGAATTCCAAAAATGTATATCTTTTAAGAGAATTTACCCTTAATTTATTGTTTTTTTCTAGCTGAAAACAATGTTATTATTGAATTTCCTAGAAGTTTTTTAAATAATTGTTCAGTAATAATAATAAAAATTTAAAACATGGGAACTGTTTGACAAAATTGCAACCTATATAAAAAGTAAAACTAATTCAGAAAGAGAATGTTCTGAAATGAAAATGGTCCAATATTGCATTTTTGATCCTCAGGGCGCTTTCGATGTTTCCCCTGTGTAGATAAATGTCCATTTGTCGAAATATCTTCCTTCTTAATTCACTTTATTGTTCTAAGTAGCTGAAGCTGCAAGTTTTGGGGCTTTTGAAAGGGGAAACAAAAGTATTCCAGCTGCAGCCTCATATTCACAAAATTTTGTAACATTATTTATTATGTTTATCTCTTTCGAGTGAATAATTCGCTCTTTTAAAGAAATTTTGCAACAAAGATAATAGTTGTTTGCATATCTATTATGTATTAATAACTAGCAAGAAGAACGGAAAGTGCGACAGCAAATGATAACACAAAGTAACTGATAACGAGCAAGCATTCGCCTTTTGGCGAGCATTCAGGGTTGTCTCATTTACAAGAGTGGGGGTGTTTACCTGTCTTCCCCGCCCTGAAATGAACTCTATCTCCAAGAAGGCGGACCGAAGTGCTTTCTCCTGGTGAACATACAATACATGCCATACAGGAGTACTTAAAGTTCTCCTCAGAATTCCTACAAATGACACACACTCTCCGCTTTAATGATCATCATGGCCTCCACTCCCGCGTAACTGTTCCTGTACTCTTCACCTTATATTTGGACAGACAGAACAGCCCCATGGTGTTTAGAGACATGACAACAAGGATCATAAATATTCTCTGACGTGGACGATAGGACTCTATTTTTAACATGTTGTAGCCTATCGTGTGAACAAGAGTAAGGATAACGGACAAGTGACAGGATAGCATAAGAATCAATTTCTATACTAGTGATGATTCAGTGGATTAGAATCGGCAATAGTGTCACAAAGAATTTTCAGTTCTCAGTGTCGTTGAATTTCCCGGCATTCCAGAATAGAGAGTAAAATTCAAATGGCAAATCCGTACTTGCACTAAGTAGGGCCAATATTGAAAAGTCTTGTGTCTTCCCGCGTGATCAAAGCGGTATTCAAAGCAAATTGACGATACATTTCACATTTCCCCATTTTGGGTAACTTTACCTCTGTATATAATGTTTAATATGAGAATTTGTTTTTCATATTTTCCCTGAAAAGAAACAAGTATTGGCTGAATTTCAAGTTTTGTCTGTGAAAGTACCATTATCTTTAATTAGAGGGGTCGTACTCCTGAACTGCATAGGACGTAAGCCTAAGCGAAAGTAAATACTAGTAAAATTCAAATAAAATGCATCAAATATCAACCTTTAAGTGCGGTCTTCTAAAGGCCTTATCACACAGTGAAATTTCGCCAGCACTTTTCCGTTTCTACCCTCAAAAACCGGTCAAGCAAGTTTCATAATCGACAACTTTATCGAACCAGTTCGAAAATGTTATCGGAAATATTGTCCGCAAACGAAATTCAACCAATCATGTGAAACTTTGAAGTGACATCACACAAATGACGTCACTTTCCTTGTCGTTTGCTAATGGAAAGTGCCGAAGATATCTTGCCATGTGATAAGGTCTTAAGCAGCTGGGAATCTGCCCATTTTTATGACAACTTCCCATCTCAAACTGAAAACAGTTTTTTTGTATTTTCACCTTCAGAAATCCATCAAAGAATTCTTTTTTATGTCATTTAGACATCCACCAGATAAGAGTAAGGGTTTATCTCATGCATCGAATTCCCTAAACTAAAGGTTCGTAAGATTTGTAATGGTACTTAAACAGAAAGCTAAAACTCACTTATCAAAATGACAGGTTTTTCCATCCTAGAATTCGTGGAGGATTGATTTTAGGGCTTTTTTCATTGGTAAGGTAATTAATAAAACGATTTTCTCAGTTGAAGATAAAATAAATAAAAATTATCAATGTCTTAAGAGAAAATGTCCGGAAATTGCCAAATATGACTCACATTAGCGATTTTTTTACATGGCCATTCGAATTACTTGAAGGATTGCCCGGATACTTTCACATTTACCACATTATAAATTACTGTCCTTTTGACATTTAGACCTGAAAAAAGGTATATTTTGGCATTCTCATATTTTACCAATTACAGTTATGCCGTAGAATATCGTGAATTTCGTTGCATATAAAATACAGCCCACTTTATAGCAAAAGTATTTAAACGCTTTTCATAAGCTATGGTTAAAAATAGCGTGTGGTTTTATTTAGAAATATTTTTACGTGATATAGAACAAAAAAATAGCAATCAGTGATTAAAAAGATCTTTATTTATTTAGTTAAACTGGAAACGTAGGGGGAAATGCTACTCAAAACATGTGATCTAGTATCGGACTATTTCTTTCTTTCCGTAGGGTCATTCCGGCCGCACCATCCAATCGTGGGCTTTCGTAGGCGAGACAGGGTTGGCAGTGGGTGACTCGAGCGGCTACATCACCCTTTGGGCCCTTCTTCCGGGAGATGCCTTTCGAATCATCAAGGAAGTGAGAGCTCATCAAGTAAGTGTCCTGTAAACCAATACTGGGTTAAAATTTTACCTTCTTTTTACTTTCTGCCTGATTCTTTTTTACGATGCAAAATCATTCAAAATGCTTCACAGTGTAGAAATTGGATTAGTAACTTTAACGTTTCCGCTTTTCTTTGGTAATTAGCAAATACCAAATCATACCGATATCAAGAGAGCATTACGCAAGTGGATGCTAAGGACTTGGCAAAATGACTAGAATCAAGAAATAAATAATAAACTCCACGATGTAAAACCATACGTTACGCCATGGGTCTCATTTTTCAACCGGAAATATGATGTGATTTTAAATCGACTGAGTATCGGTCATTCACGTATGACACATAGACAATTACTGTTTGGGAAATCTCCACCTGTTTGCGGCTCATGCAATGTTCCACTGACTGTACACCTTGTTTTAATTGAATGTTCTGATTTTTACAGAGATCGCATCCACTTTTTTAATTCATCTGCTTTTGACTTGTCTTTCCTTTTTGGAGAAAGACGTCACATGAATTTATTCCCGTTCCTGAAAAAAAAAAATCGGAATTATTACTGAAATTTAAATTTATTCTTACTTTTACTTACTGTTTTACCAGTTTTTTACGAGGAATTTTATTCAGAATGGGAAAAATCAATAATTGAACCGTGTTTTCGGCCGCAGCATGTCTTAGAAAAGGATCTTACGCCAGAAAGATCCTCCAGATATCCAGAAACATCCCTCCATCTTTGGTAATTGGCATTCTGGTCAGATGTAGCGTCACTCGTTTCCCCATAAATAGCCTATGGACTGCCAAATAGGAATCCTTTTCCTAGAAGAATCATTGTGTCCGTCCATATGTTGTATCCAAATAAAGGACCACAGTTGTGGGTTTCGTTGTTTCAAGTTGATTCATCATGTCTTCAACGGCAGAGCCGGCAATCTAGGGGTGCTGCGCACCCGGGTCCAGCGATTGAGGTAGGCACTCAACCGTGATTAAGAATTAAAACAGTATCCTGAACAATGATAGTGTTACTCATACTAAAAGTCTACTAGCCTGTTTCCATATGGCTGGTTGAGCATCGACTGACGCCTTTATTACGCAAAGATCGCAGTAATATTTATAAAATGGTGGGGAAATTTTATTTATGAATAAGGAAATCCCCGTCAGACCTGTTAAGACAGCGCCCAGAAGTCGAAGTTGACGCTGGGTTCAAATGGACTCGTTTATCATTAGCTGTCTATTTTTGTCTATAACTAAGGTAATATTTTTTTATGTTACTCTATATTGTCAGTGAATAAATATAATAAATGCTGAACTCTCTTACAGCAAATTAAAATTAAATAAAGGGTTATTTTCGGTCAAGTACACAGGTATAACGCTTACACGCTCTTTCTATACTATCGAAAAACAAATTGGAAAAATTGTAATTTTCTTGGGATAATGAATAGCAAAAAAAAAAAAAAAATCATGTATCATTAAATACATATGCAAATGTTCGTTGTTGTTTTCTACGTTGCTAAAAATTTAGGGCCCCGATGGTTTCTTGCACCCGGACCCCTTCATAGAGAAGGCAGGCTCTGTTCAAGGGAGACATTAAACTTCTTTCTATTATGAAGGGACTTCTCACATCTTCGAGAAAAGATCAATCATCAGCAACCGTTGTCATTAAGTGTCAAAGTCCAGTTGTCTGTACTCGATGCCAGTTGTCAATTGATTACAATTAACTTGTGTTCGTGAAGGGTCAGTTACAAAGATGGTTCATTAACAGACATTCCCATTATCGACTAGGCATCATTGAGGAAGCATTCCTGAGCAGCTATTGGGCGATAAGGACTCATATTCACCAATGAGAAAGTCAAGGGCGGATATCCTACGAAAATAAAATGCGTTTTTTCTTCTTTTGTTTGGTGAAAACAAGAGAAAAGATGGAAGCAGTTAGGGGCTCAAAAGGAAAAGTTGGAGAGATGTTAGAGTTCCTAATTTGCTGATTATATATATATATATATATATATATAATATATACACTGAAGTGACAAAAGTCATGGGATAGCAATATGCAAATATACAGATGGCATTAGTATCGCAGCGAAAAAGTATAAATGCGCAGTTCGTTTTCCAGAGTTTTCATTTGTGTTCAAGTTATTCATGTGAACAGGTTTTTCGTAATTTATGGCGGCACGACGAGAATTAACAGACTTTGAACATGGAATGTTAGTTGGAGCTAGACGCATGGGTCATTCCATTGCGGATATCGTTAGTGAATTCAACATTCCGAGATCCACAGTATCAAGAGTGTGCCGAGAGTATGAAATTTCAGGCATCACATCCACCATGGACAGCGCAGTGGGCGACCACCTGCACTTAACGACCGAGACCGCCGACGTCTGTGTAGAATGGTCAATGTTAATAGACACGCAACACTTCGTCAAATAACTGCAGGAATCAATGTGGGACGTACGAGGGACGTGTCCGATAGGACTGTGCGGCGAAATTTGTCTTCCTTGGGCTATGACAGCAGAAGACCGACTCGAGTGCCTTTACTGACAGCACGACATCGCCTGCAGCGACTCTCCTGGGCTCGTGAGCATATCGACTGGTCCCTAGACCAGTGGAAAACCGTGGCGTGGTCAGATGAGTCCCGATTTCAGTTTTTACGAGCTGATGGTAGAGTTCGAGTGTGGCGCAGACCCCACGAAGCCATAGACCCAAACTGTCAGCAAGGCACTGTTCAAGCTGGTGGTGGCTGCATAATGGTGTGGGCTGTTTTTACATGGCATGGACTCGGTCCTCTGGTGCAACTGAACCGATCATTGACTGGAAATGGTTATGTTCAGCTGCTTGCAGATCACTTGCAGCCATTCATGGACTTCACGTACCCACACAACGATGGGATTTTTATGGATGACAATGCGCCATGTCACCGGGCCAGAACTGTTCGCGATTGGTTTGAAGAACATTCCGGACAATTCCAGCGCATGATCTGGCCAACTAGATCGTCCGATTTGTATCCCATCGAGCATTTATAGGACATCATCGAAAGGTCCGTTCGTGCCCAAACTCCTGTACCATCCACACTTTCAGAATTATGGACGTCTATGCAGACAGCATGGCTCAATATTCCTGCAGAGGACTTCCAACGACTTGTGGACTCCATGACACGTCGAGTTGTTGCACTTCGCCGGGCAAAAGGAGGACCGACACGATATTAACAGTCATCCCATGACTTTTGTCACTTCAGTGTATATATATATATATATTGAACTTGATAGAGGGTCTATTTCATGATTAAACTTTCAAAGGTTGCGTGAATTTTGTAAACAATATTAATCTAGAAAACAACAAGATATTTTTGTGTATACATATATATGGCTGTAAATTAAAAAAAAAATGTTTTGTTATGTTACTCTCGTATTTCACAGTTCTGGATCAAGATATTACACAACCAAATTAACAAGTAGGTACGTTTGTATATTAAGGGCTCACTAAGAAAGTTCTTTTAATCATTTCAATTAGATTTAAAAAATAAAGAAATAAAAAATTAATGAAAATATCAGTATTTGTACTCAATCATTTGGACCCTATACTGCTTTAAAATAGTTTTTGTAACAATTTAAAACTTCAGTTCAAAGATTAATTCACCGTCGATATCAGTTTTAATTTGGTGGATTTTTTAAATAATTTTATGCATATTTTAAGTACATTTTGCACAGATATTCTTCATTGTTTTATATACTACGTCCATACATATGCGAGTAGTGGCGCTATTATTTTGAATGAATTTTTGACATAACTAAGAGTAAACATTTAGAAACAATGTAAAGACAGTCATCATATATTACTGTATTTCGAACAAGAAATTCAATCTCCTAAAAGAAAAAAGTTTTTTCTCCATCGTGATCTATTTTCCAAAATTTACTTACTACCCAGCATCCTTCAAAATATTGTATGAAGTTGCACTTTTTCTTTGTATTTTGGTTCAGAAGAAAGATTAGTGCGAAATAATACATTTTTATTCAGAATGCAGTACTTTATTGTTCAAAATATCCATTAATCCAAAACTAATAGTTCGTGGGTAAAGCTGTATAAACGTCCAGAAGAATGCTAGTGACTATCAAAATATGCAGTCTAGACACGATGCTGATTGAAGTCTAATAAGCTATTGAGAGTTTTCATCCAAATAACGCACAAATGTGGACTTTTTCGCTGTTAGATGTAACTTACGTCCATTTAATGGAAGTAAGTTGGGCGATGAACTTGTAGTGGAATCCTAATAAGCCTGATAATAACCTCCTACAGAGTGTTCACTTTTGTCTAGTGGTTACGTTATTTGGCTACGAGCCCTAACGTTGTAAGTTCGCCAATAACAATTTCCTGCGGAAATTCTCTTCAGGTTTAGACTGTTTATCTGATATCTATTCATGGAATCAGGTTCAGCTGCTCATTTTTTTCGTGCTAATTAACTTTAACGAACAACTCACATAACGGAATTTCCACATGACGATAATAGTGAAAATTTCGCAGTGATATTCGAGTGTTGATCGGTGCTCTTTGTTCAACACTTCAGTACTAAAGAAGTTGAAATAAATGCTGTTGGAAAGTACCAATTAATTCCAAATACTCAGAATTATATTCAAGAATATTTGACTGAAAATGATACTAATGTAAAATGAGTATTTATGTGGTAAGCCAGTAACAGCCAATAGACAGAAGCGTATGCTTTTGTGGAATAGTTAAGTGACTGGACTTCAAACTCGAACATCGCAGGTTCGATCCTTCTCCACATTTACTACTCGCTCGAGTGACCATTAAATTCAGTAAGTCTAAGAATGGCAAGCACTAAGTAAGCACATTTTAGTGATTTTTTTTTTCCTTCCACGATTAAATAAATGAGGTTCATAAAAATCTAACATGTCTTTGTCTATAAAGGGAGTAAATTTTGCCTTTATCCGATTAACAGGGAAAAGTGAGTTGCATGGCGGCCACTAGTGAAGGCACTCTCATTTCTGGTGGGCAGAACCAACTCAAAGCCTGGGACGCTCATCAAAGGCTTCAGCACTTGACGGAGATGGAGGTGAGAATCGATGCTTCATATTAAATCTGGCATTTCTATAGGGTGCGCCAGAGAAACTTACTTATTTGAAAGGTCAATAAAAACAAAAGAACATCAATTATTGGTTTAATTCTTTTTTTTGTTTGTGAATACAATATCCTATTTTTTGTTATATAGTTTTAAAAATGACATCGGTTAAATGGCGATCTCCATTGCGCATACACTGAGTAAGTCAATTTTTGAAGTTCGTGTCCACTCTTTGCAGTATAACAATCGGTATGTTGGCAATGGCGTCGCGAATGTTGTTCTTGAGGTGAGCTATGGTCCGTGGTGGATCGACAGAAACCAACGATTTCAAAGTGAGCCTCGTCACTGAAAGAAACGACCGCGTCTTCAGGCAGGTTGTCAAGCAGCATTTCACACGCATTTTAACGGACAACAAAATCGTGTTCAGTTCATTCTCGCACAACAGCCAAATCATGGGGATGAAATGTAAGATCACGAATGAGAATTCATCGAACAGTGGTGTCAGAAATTCCCAGAGCAGCTGCGTGTTTTTTAGCCGAACACCAGGGAGAATGCAGAAATGACTGCCTCACTCTTTCGACATTTTCCGGAGTTCTGGTGGTCCATTGATGTACATTTCTGGGTTCAGAGACACTCCCGAAATGAATGAACCCACGACAGAATGGAAT
This sequence comes from Argiope trifasciata, assembly GCA_026543055.1. Lineage (NCBI taxonomy): Eukaryota > Metazoa > Arthropoda > Arachnida > Araneae > Araneidae > Argiope > Argiope trifasciata. Next base: position 192,419 of record JAPMOQ010038358.1, read on the forward strand.
TACGGCCAGAAATGGGTATGCAAGAGATAATTTCAAAGTGAGCGCGTAAGGCACGTTGCGTAGCAACAAGTGAGCGACCGTTAGAAAAGGAGCACTCGACGGCGAAGTCCCGCTATTCTCTGGACAAGAACATAGTGGCAACAAACTAGAGGGGAAATCAAACTTCAGGGTTTTCCCCTCCAGTAGCACTACCTATCACCCCTCTACCTACCCAAATCACCGCTCCGGAGTGTTTTCAAATAAGTTTGTTACTCTGGCGTACAATGTATTTAATCCAAACTTCAGTCATGTTTGTGATGATACAATTTGGAGTCGAATTTTCACTCTCAATATGCATACATGTGAGTGATAACTGCCCTTGATTTCTTTTGATTTGAAGTGTTTCTTTTTCAGTTGGCGGATGGGGAAGTGAAAGCGCTGCAGCTACAGGGAAGCAGCGGCTCTGCTGTCTTCGTCGGCACCAACGATGCCATCTTCGAAGGATCGCTACAGACTTCATTGCAGAGCCTCATACCCGTGAGACACTCGCTCTTTCAATTCCTACCATTAGTTCACACTCAGCCTACACTCATACATACCTATACATACATGCATATACATATCTATTCATACATGCATATACATATCTATTCATACATGCATACACACATATACAAAACATACATTCATACACATACATACATGCATACACACATATACAAAAACATACATTCATACA